>RXPK01002208.1:0-126336 GCA_004143645.1 Protaetia brevitarsis | reverse complement strand
ATATTGGGAAATGTAGGCTTTACAAAAACATATAACACTCTATATTTATTCTAAATATTAAGCATAAATTATCTTGCGTTTTTAAATTTCTAACAGATTTCTACCGTGCTATGAATATAACAGATGAAATATTGTTTGTGCAGAATTTCATGAGAGCTAAACAAAATAATTGATTTGCCAGCTTATTTTTTTAAGGGGAATATCTTGAATATTGATAGAAATATTACATTTTCTACGCTTCGCTAATAGAATAGTAGTGTGCCATGAATGTTTAAGATTATGTCACAACCTTCATAATGGTTGTTGTGTATTAAAGGCAAAGAGACTGTAGAATATTTTCAATAAAAATGGTTTAATATCCTAAAAAATATATATAAATAAACTAGGAATCAAACAAAGCAAGTTAAATAAATGTAATTAAAAAGTAAAACTTTAATTATTCAAACTATCGTCCGGCATTTGCATTTATGCTAATACTTATTATATAAAATGGTGTTAATTTATAGCAATGATGATCCAGATTTAGACTAGATATGGACAATGAGAACACAAAATATATTTTTTGTAGTTTCGATTGTATGGTATAACTTTGGTATTATTTAAAATTTAAAAAAATATGTTTAGATATTTTAAGGCAGATTTTTAATTGAGATTTGAATCTACTTTTTTTAATAATTCTTCAACATTTTTAATCATGCCTCATATTAGTTTTTCTTAGAATAAATAATAGAAACCATAATGGGAAATGTAGGCTTTACAAAAACATATAACACTCTATATTTATTCTAAATATTAAGCATAAATTACTTTGCGTTTTTAAATTTCTAATATATTTCTACCGTGCTATGAATATAACAGATGAAATATTGTTTGTGCAGAATTTCATGAGAACTAAACAAAATAATTGATTTGCCAGCTTATTTTTTTAAGGGGAATATCTTGAATATTGATAGAAATATTACATTTTCTACGCTTCGCTAATAGAATAGTAGTGTGCCATGAATGTTTAGGATTATGTCACAACCTTCATAATGTTAGTTGTGTATTAAAGGCAAAGAGGCTGTAGAATATTTTCAATAAAAATGGTTTAATATCCTAAAAAATATATATAAATAAACTAGGAATCAAACAAAGCAAGTTAAATAAATGTAATTAAAAAGTAAAACTTTAATTATTCAAACTGTCGTCCGGCATTTGCATTTATGCTAATACTTATTATATAAAATGGTGTTAATTTATAGCAATGATGATCCAGATTTAGACTAGATATGGACAATGAGAACACAAAATATATTTTTTGTAGTTTCGATTGTATAGTATAACTTTGGTATTATTTAAAATTTAAAAAAATATGTTTAGATATTTTAAGGCAGATTTTTAATTGAGATTTGAATCTACTTTTTTTAATAATTCTTCAACATTTTTAATCATGCCTCATATTAGTTTTTCTTAGAATAAATAATAGAAACCATAATGGGAAATGTAGGCTTTACAAAAACATATAACACTCTATATTTATTCTAAATATTAAGCATAAATTACTTTGCGTTTTTAAATTTCTAATATATTTCTACCGTGCTATGAATATAACAGATGAAATATTGTTTGTGCAGAATTTCATGAGAACTAAACAAAATAATTGATTTGCCAGCTTATTTTTTTAAGGGGAATATCTTGAATATTGATAGAAATATTACATTTTCTACGCTTCGCTAATAGAATAGTAGTGTGCCATGAATGTTTAGGATTATGTCACAACCTTCATAATGTTAGTTGTGTATAAGGCAAAGAGCTGTAGAATATTTTTCAATAAAAATGGTTAATATCCTAAAAAATATATATAAATAAACTAGGAATCAAACAAAGCAAGTTAAATAAATGTAATTAAAAAGTAAAACTTTAATTATTCAAACTGTCGTCCGGCATTTGCATTTATGCTAATACTTATTATATAAAATGGTGTTAATTTATAGCAATGATGATCCAGATTTAGACTAGATATGGACAATGAGAACACAAAATATATTTTTTGTAGTTTCGATTGTATAGTATAACTTTGGTATTATTTAAAATTTAAAAAAATATGTTTAGATATTTTAAGGCATATTTTTAATTAAGATTTGAATCTACTTTTTTAATAATTCTTCAACATTTTTAATCATGCCTCATATTAGTTTTTCTTAGAATAAATAATAGAAACCATATTGGAAATGTAGGCTTTACAAAAACATATAACACTCTATATTTATTCTAAATATTAAGCATAAATTATCTTGCGTTTTTAAATTTCTAACAGATTTCTACCGTGCTATGAATATAACAGATGAAATATTGTTTGTGCAGAATTTCATGAGAGCTAAACAAAATAATTGATTTGCCAGCTTATTTTTTTAAGGGGAATATCTTGAATATTGATAGAAATATTACATTTTCTACGCTTCGCTAATAGAATAGTAGTGTGCCATGAATGTTTAAGATTATGTCACAACCTTCATAATGGTTGTTGTGTATTAAAGGCAAAGAGACTGTAGAATATTTTCAATAAAAATGGTTTAATATCCTAAAAAATATATATAAATAAACTAGGAATCAAACAAAGCAAGTTAAATAAATGTAATTAAAAAGTAAAACTTTAATTATTCAAACTATCGTCCGGCATTTGCATTTATGCTAATACTTATTATATAAAATGGTGTTAATTTATAGCAATGATGATCCAGATTTAGACTAGATATGGACAATGAGAACACAAAATATATTTTTGTAGTTTCGATTGTATGTATAACTTGGTATTATTTAAAATTTAAAAAAATATGTTTAGATATTTTAAGGCAGATTTTTAATTGAGATTTGAATCTACCTTTTTTAATAATTCTTCAACATTTTTAATCATGCCTCATATTAGTTTTTCTTAGAATAAATAATAGAAACCATATTGGGAAATGTAGGCTTTACAAAAACATATAACACTCTATATTTATTCTAAATATTAAGCATAAATTATCTTGCGTTTTTAAATTTCTAACAGATTTCTACCGTGCTATGAATATAACAGATGAAATATTGTTTGTGCAGAATTTCATGAGAGCTAAACAAAATAATTGATTTGCCAGCTTATTTTTTTAAGGGAATATCTTGAATATTGATAGAAATATTACATTTTCTACGCTTCGCTAATAGAATAGTAGTGTGCCATGAATGTTTAAGATTATGTCACAACCTTCATAATGTTAGTTGTGTATTAAAGGCAAAGAGGCTGTAGAATACTTTCAATAAAAATGGTTTAATATCCTAAAAAATATATATAAATAAACTAGGAATCAAACAAAGCAAGTTAAATAAATGTAATTAAAAAGTAAAACTTTAATTATTCAAACTATCGTCCGGCATTTGCATTTATGCTAATACTTATTATATAAAATGGTGTTATTTATAGCAATGATGATCCAGATTTAGACTAGATATGGACAATGAGAACACAAAATATATTTTTTGTAGTTTCGATTGTATGGTATAACTTTGGTATTATTTAAAATTTAAAAAAATATGTTTAGATATTTTAAGGCAGATTTTTAATTGAGATTCGAATCTACTTTTTTAATAATTCTTCAACATTTTTAATCATGCCTCATATTAGTTTTTCTTAGAATAAATAATAGAAACCATATTGGGAAATGTAGGCTTTACAAAAACATATAACACTCTATATTTATTCTAAATATTAAGCATAAATTATCTTGCGTTTTTAAATTTCTAACAGATTTTTTACCGTGCTATGAATATAAAGATGAAATATTGTTTGTGCAGAATTTCATGAGAGCTAAACAAAATAATTGATTTGCCAGCTTATTTTTTTAAGGGGAATATCTTGAATATTGATAGAAATATTACATTTTCTACGCTTCGCTAATAGAATAGTAGTGTGCCATGAATGTTTAAGATTATGTCACAACCTTCATAATGGTTGTTGTGTATTAAAGGCAAAGAGACTGTAGAATATTTTCAATAAAAATGGTTTAATATCCTAAAAAATATATATAAATAAACTAGGAATCAAACAAAGCAAGTTAAATAAATGTAATTAAAAAGTAAAACTTTAATTATTCAAACTATCGTCCGCATTTGCATTTATGCTAATACTTATTATATAAATGGTGTTAATTTATAGCAATGATGATCCAGATTTAGACTAGATATGGACAATGAGAACACAAAATATATTTTTGTAGTTTCGATTGTATGGTATAACTTTGGTATTATTTAAAATTTAAAAAAATATGTTTAGATATTTTAGGCAGATTTTTAATTGAGATTTGAATCTACTTTTTTTAATAATTCTTCAACATTTTTAATCATGCCTCATATTAGTTTTTCTTAGAATAAATAATAAAAACCATATTGGGAAACGTAGGCTTTACAAAAACATATAACACTATATTTATTCTAAATACTAAGCATAAATTATCTTGCGTTTTTAAATTTCTAATAGATTTCTACCGTGCTATGAATATAACAGATGAAATATTGTTTGTGCAGAATTTCATGAGAGCTAAACAAAATAATTGATTTGCCAGCTTATTTTTTTAAGGGGAATATCTTGAATATTGATAGAAATATTACATTTTCTACGCTTCGCTAATAGAATAGTAGTGTGCCATGAATGTTTAGGATTATGTCACAACCTTCATAATGTTAGTTGTGTATTAAAGGCAAAGAGGCTGTAGAATATTTTCAATAAAAATGGTTTAATATCCTAAAAAATATATATAAATAAACTAGGAATCAAACAAAGCAAGTTAAATAAATGTAATTAAAAAGTAAAACTTTAATTATTCTAACTGTCGTCCGGCATTTGCATTTATGCTAATACTTATTATATAAAGCAGTATTAATTTTTGGTAATGATGATCCAAATTTAGACTAGATATGGACAATGAGAACACAAAAAAAAAATGGAAGTTCGAGCAGATCACAACAATTAATCAATTAATTTAACGAAAGGAAAAACTATTCGAGAAAGAATACTATTACTTCCTACCAGGCCTAAGTTTAAAATCTGCATTTTAATATTATCAAGTTCCACAAGTAAGAATATGTCAGCAAAATTAATGACTACTAACCAAATTGTCGGTTTTTCATCCGAAATTATTATTCAATTCAAAGTTCACCATCTAAAAAAAATCTAGGGAATTTTTTTCTTACAAAAAAATATTACTGTTTTCTCGCTGGCTGATTTAAACCGTTAATAAAAAAACTGTAGGGAAATTCGTGTTCATTTTAAGATAAATGTTCATATTGAAATAACAGAGGATGTTAAAAAATTGAAGGAAAGGACTGAAATTCTTGCAAAAAAAAAGAAAACGAAATAGCACTAAAGGTGCTTTTTTTTTACACAAACACAATTAAAAAAGAAATCGATATCCGCATACACCTAAAACTTATACATAGGCCATGTCAAACCTTTCTCGTTTGTGTTTCAATTTTTAATGATTTTAATTGCTGTGTTAAAATACATAGCTCTATACTCTATAAGTCATATACCTAAACTGAAATATCAACAACTTAAGAGTTTGTCATCTCTCTTCTTATAAAACAATTTTAACAATTATAAGCATATCTATGTAGTTATTTATCTTCAATTTACTTCTAAATATTTCACGTTATTTAAATAAAACTCCCTGAGTGACGTCATTGCGCAAAACGATCTGGTTTTTAGTACAACGAATGCCAAAGTTTATAAACGGTATTGTTTCATGATGTCAATCCTTTCCATTAGAAAAAAATTAGGCTAGTACCCCAAGGAACCGTTTGACCTATACTCTACTGTTTTATCCTTGCAAAATACCTGAACCAGAACAAGGCTGTTTTCGCAGATGACACAGTAACAAAGCAGGACCAGACAATATCCATTAAAATAGAGCGAACGGCTAAATGTATGGGGGCCCAGAAATCGAAAATCAAGCTAACTAAGAAGCCCAAATAGATTTGTCTACTTAAGATTTTTGGAGGAAACTGCAAGCTGTTATTATAGAACAAAATCAGATACTTAATAAATCGATGCAGGTATACAATTATGGTGGTATACGAGAGACAGATTATACAAACCTTTCAGAATAAAGCATTATGTGCTGTAGATATCCAAAGAAATCTTGGAATAATGATTCTAAAAGCAGTAATCAAAAGGTTTGCAAAGAAGCATGAAGACAGACTTCAACTGCTGAAAAATCAATAGTGTATCTGATGACTGAAGGATATCAAACAAAATGTGCTTATCTAGTGTAGTACCTACTATTAATCAAAGTAATCAAGGACTGAATTGATGAATGGAGTTCAGTAAGATAAATGCCTGGTTTTATGAAATATCAGTTAAAAAATATTAATTGAATGGATTGAAGATATCAGTTTTAATTTAGTAAAACACCACTTAAGTGCATTCAACATTCCGTTTCTAACCCCGAACATACAACCAATTTAGTTTAATGTGAGAGAATCTTGAGAATTATTACAGTTATTTCGGCCTATTTATAGCACGTCTTCAAAAATATACGAACGATGAAGAGCAACAGAAAAAGTACATAATACGAAAATCTCTCGTCGTCAAGAAGAGAAAAAAAAAGACGCTTTCTCCCCCTAAGTATGGCCCGTATCATTATTGAAATCATAGAAAATATACCACATAGCGTTGACATATAAGCATAACTTCCGTAGCCAAAACGCCCGTTGGGGGTGAAAAGAAAATCTTTAGAATTATATTTTCCTTAAACATAGAGTGGCTGCATATACATATATACAGGGCGGATAGAATCGGTACTGGGAATCCATTAGGAATTTAAAAAAAAAAAACAGATAAAAAACATAGAATTATATAGTAAATATGTCTTATCGCGTTGTGTTTTTTCAGCTTAACCTAAACCTACCAAGTTGTGCTTTTGAGGGCACAATTGATTTTGAAATTGCTGGAACTTGTAAGTTAACTGCCCACAGACTGGAGGATTTTTGTATTCTCAAAATAAACTATTTAACACAGAATGACATAAAAATTTTTTAAAAATATTTTCCTATTTTACTAAAAAAATTAAACATAATTTACCGACACGTCCTACCAAGGTGTGTCTTTGAGGCACATACTGTTATTATACTATAAAATTGCATTGCTACGTTATTTAAAACTAGGTATGTGGGTAAATCCCCGTAATAAAGATATGCTTTATATTTCGGGACTTTCCCCTTGTATGTAAGAACTTCCAGTTGCATATGAAGGGGAATTCCCTAAATGCGTTTTGCTAAACAGTCAGCTTACAAACTGCATTGCTATCAGTGTATTTGTGACTTTCCTAACGAACGCATTGGCCGTTTTAGGTGTCTATTGGTTAATTTTATTTCTTTTACCTAGTGGAGAGTATAGGATAGACCAGGTAAGCAAAATAAAGTTTTGATTGACCCCAGTAAAAATAGATTTTTGTTTTATGCTTATTTGGTTTTGAAATTTATGCAGAAAGTATGACCGATTGGTTGACTGACGACGCCGGTCACTAACTGAAAAGGAGTTGCTCGATGCATTGTACGAAAGTGATGAGGATTTGGGAAGGAATGTAAATGATGGTGAAGATGAAGAAGAGCCAAATGACGAAACCTCTTCTATTGAAGCGGATTATCAAGAAACTGGCGATGAAGAAAGCGATGAACAAGAAGGAAGTGACGATAGTGATGCTAATGATGAACCGCCGGCCATTCGCAAACTTTTATTGGAAAAGATGGTACCGAGTGGAATGCCACGCCGATTGCCAAGGGAAAAACACGTGCACACACATAATTACAACAGCTTTGAACAAAGTGAAACTTCCACCTGGAGTGCATGTTGATACTCCTTGTGACGCATTCATTTGTTTTTTTATGATACGGTTATTGGTATTGTGGTTACTTCACTAATAAGGAGGCTGTTCGTATTCTTGGCGATTTGTGGAAACCAGTTGACGACGTTGAAATCCGTGTTTTCTTGGGCCTTTTGATTACTGCTGGAAGAAATAAACAAGGAATGGTGGACTATAATGAGCTATGGAATCCTTTATATGGAAATCCTGTTTATCGAGCGTGTATGTCACGGAATAGATTTACTCAATTACTAAGATTTATTCGTTTTGACAATAAAGCGACCAGAACCCTCCGAAGGCAAAAGGACAAGTTGGCACCAATTAGAGACCTGTGGGACGTGTTAATACAAACTTGCTGAAATATATCTTCCTGGCAGTAATCTAACAATCGATGAACAACTGGTGCCTTTTAGAGGTCGTGTATCTTTCCGACATACCTGCCAAGCAAGCCAGATAAGTCGGTATGAAAAATTTGGTGGATATGCGATAGTGGAACTGTTATCCGTTACGTGGTATACTGTACTTAGGAAAAGAAGTCTCAACAGAGAGAAACTTAGCGCAAAAGGTGGTTGAAGACCTTTGTGAACCTTTTCTGAGAACTAAAAGGATATTACGTTCGACAACTTCTTCACCAGCTACGAGCTTGCATCCAGTTTGCTTACCAAAGGCCTAACTTATGTAGGAACGCTCAGAAAAAATAAGCGCTGCATACCACCAAATTTTTTACCTCACAGGCGACGGAATATTGAAAGCAACTTGTTTGGTTTCAGAAGACAATGACTTTGGTATCTTATATACCTAAGAAAAATCGCTGTGTCATATTTATCTACATGCACAACGACTCCACCATTGATGAGGAAAATAAAAATAAATCTGAAATCAATAAGTACTACAATTCCACGAAAGGAGGGTGGATACACTTGATCAGATGGCACATACATATTCAGTGAAACGCAAAACTAATAGGTGGCCTTGTCTATTTTTTCAATATAATTGATGTGTGTGGAGTAGCTTCATTTGTCATTTGGAGAAATATCCATCCTGACTGGCTATTTCCAAAAAACGAAGACTTCCCAAAATTTTCTTACGAGAATTACAAACAGAATTAGTACTGGGGCAAATAGACGTCGTAGTTTGAGTGGCTTGCATAAAAGTCATACTTCATTGATACAAACTACGTTGAATCAAGTACCAACCACAGGGGAGTCTTCGGCTCGAGAAGTAAGAAAACGAAAACGTGCTATATTTGCCCATCAAAGAAAAGCAGAATGTCAACACAGTTATGTGATAAGTGTAAGCAAACGGTTTGTGGTGAACATTCAGAGAAAATACTCACGTGCACAAATTGCAAACTACATAAATAACTTTCAAATATTTTACTATCTTGTACTATTTTTAAATTATATCTTCTGACACACAACATTCTTTCTATATGTTTTAATCTTACTGTATACCTACTACATGAATAAATAATGCATATTTTGCTATATTTACATCAACGATGTGTACAAGTAGATGTGTGCCTGTGAGGCACACCTTGGTAGGACACGTTACGATAAAACGTTGGTAGGACTAGGGTTAAAGGTAATTTTATGTGCTTTTCTATAGTGTAAAAAGATATAGGGTGTTCCATACAAAAAAAAAGCACAAGTCTTGATAATATCCCAAAAAATACCAGTTTAAGGAAGCAAAAAAATAAAGCATTGAATTCTGTGTCAAAAAGCGCCCTAATAAAGTTTTTATTAAATGAGCATTTTCGCAAATTTAAATAGTTACAACGGCATTTAAAAAATTCATATTTTTTTTAAAAACGTTCTGCCTCTCTTATATTACAGAAGATACAAAAAATATTGATTTTACTAATCGATTTCTCTTTAA
The DNA here is from genome assembly GCA_004143645.1 of Protaetia brevitarsis. NCBI lineage: Eukaryota > Metazoa > Arthropoda > Insecta > Coleoptera > Scarabaeidae > Protaetia > Protaetia brevitarsis. The sequence goes on along the minus strand of RXPK01002208.1, from coordinate 116,587 downwards.
AATCGAGCTCCAGGAGCATAGGTCAGATTTTGTCTAATTCCCTTTGAAATATAAGTTGCCTATTGAAAGTATCGAATTTGGCCCACTGTGTACATACGGTTATATTTGGATTTAACATTGCACATCCATTTAAACATGACTATACGTGAATAAATAAATGTAATTATCATATAAATCTACTCTAGAAAGAAATAAACCGATTTATTTTGTCTATGGTCCTTAAAATTTGAATTTAAACAATTAGTTTATCTCTCTAAGGCTTTCTCAGACGAGGCGGTTAGCTGATTGCATTAATTATATAATATACTTCTGTAAAGTGCCCATGAGGCGTTGAAACAAATTGAACGGATAGTTGTCAAAGAGCATAGCAAATGATTTCACACGGAGTCCAGGCGGTTCCCAATCGTTTGCTACATCACTGTGCTCCTTGGAAATCGTCCGCTCAATTATTGGAATCAACTAATCGCCTCGTTTGAAAGAGGCCTAAAGGTGATCGAGCACTGTCTATTTCCTTGCAAAACGTATTTACCCATTTTTTTGTACGTCTAATTTGGCCAGGCTGTCCAAGAGAGAGGCAAAATTAACACAATGCCTTCGTTGCTATCGCTTTTTGATATGACGAGCGCAAAAAACGTTAAAAAAAAAATCTCAGTAAATAAATGGGGCAATTAAATCCGGCTTAAAGATGAAAATAATCCTTGATAAACAAATAATAAGCAAATCTTCCTACAATCAAAGGGAATAATCAACGAAGACGCAATTAAAAATATTCCAATTTTATCCTTTTGATGAAAATATAATTAGAAACAAGATGTAATAATACTTCACCCCCACCCATTTTTTTTTCTATTGTTATTTAATTGGCACTTTCTTTGTGTTATAGGTTTTAAATTTCAAAGTATCCGATTCAAAGTGAAATACTGGAGTTATAATTAAAAAAAAAAAGTGGATAAAAGCTGCATTTATTCTATTGAAATTATCTGAGCGTTACAAATAATTTTATTATCTGCCTGTAAGTGCATTATTGTAAAATCTCTATCTAGACAGCCAGCTGAATTAATAATCAATGTTATAGGAAACGTAAAACATTGAATTAAAATTTTATTTACATTGCTATGCCGGTCGCAATTTAACAAATTATTGTTATAATTACCGAACTGAAATGTAGATATTTTTTTTTTTTTGCCCCAGCAAACGCGCGAGTATTCGATAATTTTTTAGAATTGCTGAAATTTAAATTTCAGCAATATATATATACGCACGTATTTATTTGGATGTTACAGTAAAATGTAAATTTTATTAATCAAAATTCAATTTGAAGTTCGTAATAATATCGATTTTAAAAGTAATTGAGTTTCACTACGCTATTTAATAAAATTTCCTTATTTATACAAAAAGTAAGTTGCCACTTTAGGGGAATTATAATTCCATCAGCGATTCCTAATTCATTAATTAATTAATTAGAGACCGCTTTGCACCACTGCATTTGTAGTCACCGATAGCTTCTTCTCTAGCTATTTCTTTTTTATCGTTTTGTATAAGCATTACGTTCCGCTGCCAAATACACACACACACAAAGAAAGAAAATCATCCATTTGTTGCATACTAATCCCACTGCGCTTAGACCGAGGTGGGAAACACACACTGCTAAGGAGTTTAACAAGAGCGAGCATGATGTTGATAAAGAGAAAACGGATGGCAACGCAAGGGGAAAGAAAAACATGGTAGTTTGCTATGTATGCGGCAAGGACGCGACAAATTCAATGCCGTGTAACTAAGGGTTTAAATATCCTTAACAAAAGGAGCATTGCTCAGATGGTGGAGATGAGACCGCTAATGAACGAAGATAAAAGCTACTAACGACAATTGCGCTGAGAGATACTCTGGGGTAGCACTCGAGGAGATGTTGCCCTACATATTCGCCTCGCATCTCGGTAAAATACAGTAAATAACGCAGACAAGGGGCTCCAGTAACAGCGGATAGACAATACGACTTAATAAAACAGCACCTTTTCTTTTGGCGAGTGGGGGCAAAAAAAAAAGCGGGAAGTTCTTTCTTATCTTTTCTGCATAAAAGAAATTTCATTTCATATTGCCATTGTTGAATTGATAGTTCATCCTTATGAAGAATTTTCATACCATGGATAACTGATATCTTCCGAATATATTAAATTCGGCACATATAAATATATTCTAACTAATAAAATTAGTGTAAGGTCTTATTCAGACAACGCTTACACTTGGAAATAAATTTTTTCTTTTTTTTTTTAAGTTTAAAAACCTATCCTAAACATTATAAGTTTATTGCTAAAAACTAGCAGTTTATAAGAAGGGCTTTCAAATTTGTTGGCAGACTCTCTATCTATAAAGTAATAAAACGTAATAATTACTACATAGAAAATAAAAATATTTCGTCTAATCGAATCCTTAAAATATGTTGAAATCCATTGAATATGGTTACCCTAACAGCCACAAATACACCAGAGATATTTTTAAAAATATATTTGACAAATATTTTTCGTGAGAGGTGTTTGAATATATTTTTTATATTTTATCTAAATATAAATAAAATATTTACTCCATATTTTTGATATTTTTAAAAATATTTATATAAAAATTGATTTTTTTTTATGGAATCATACAAAGCTATTTAATTTGCCAACTAATGAACTAAAATTATCTGTAGACAGTAACCTACATATCTTGTTTGTTTAGAATGTATAACATCCATAACAAAAAGCTATATGAAACTTTCCCGGAAATTAAAAAGAACAACATACCTTGGGAAGGGAAGAACTTGTTTCTTCACACTCACCATACAAGTTAATAATCAATAATGCCTCAAAAATATAATATAGTAAATAAAATAAATAATTAAAATCAAAAAAATAAAAAATTAATTCTAAAGTTAGATAAAGTAGAAGTATATATCGTTTTGGATTATGAATTATGTTATTGCTTTTTATTTGGTGTAAATGGATGCATATAGCAGTTACCTCGCTGCAATTATTATTTTAGCTCCTAGGTAATATAATTACCTCTTACGTAAACGCAGATATATTAATAGAAGTACAGCGCTCAACTTAAATACTAACTAAATCATAATTTTAGATATATATTATCTAATTTAAATTTTAAGCTATCATTTTAAATAGGTACTTAAAAATGTATGCATATTTTACCCATTTTATATTATTAGTTCTACACACTAAATGTATAAAAGCAAAAATTAAACCTTAATTTTTTTATATGAAATAAATATTACAGAAATACAAAGTAAAATATTTGCCAATAAAATATAATTATTCTACATAGATATATATTTGTAATACGTATTCCCAATATATTTCTATAATATATTTTATACAGATTATGTTAACATAACTAATATTCAAGAAAGATTGAATATTTTCTAAATATTTCTGAAATATGAAATAAATATAGTTGGCTACTGGGGTAGTGAAAGTATGTATAAAGTAAATGCTCTTTCATTCATGAATGTGTTAAAGTAAGGCTAAAGATACGCCATCTTCAGGTCTTAAAAAAAACGTCAAATATAGAAATTTCAAAAAAATAAAAAGTAAAAAAAAAAAAAATAATTCAGATATGAAATCATTGTGTTTTACTTTAACTGTTCGTCTTTGACTTTTTATTTTTTAAATTTGCATATTTGACGCTTTTTTAAACCTGAATATGGGGTATCTTTAGCCGAGACGTGTTGTCTTAAAAATATAATAAACATATTTATGAATGAAAGGCCATACGTTCGCAATATATAATTTTCAATGCAAATACGACTTCCCTAAACAGATTCGAATCACCAATATCAAGTTTGATTGCACAACCTGAGGAGCTTCAAGAAATCATTACGTCCAATTTAAATTTTAAACTTAATTTCTTAAAAGATGATTGTTCACTACTCAATTTAGCTTTCGCGAAATATAAATTATATTTCACTACAATTTAACAACAATCATTCTAAAATACAATTACTTTAGTGATAAAATATAATGTAAACTTTTAACATTAGAGTTCATACAAACAACATGGAAAAAAAAATTAATGAGAAAAACTAGTAAAGAAAAAAAATGATTAGATTTGGAACAGTATAAAAATGGTTTATATAAGAAGAAGAAAAACTTGGATCAATTACATTATCACAGACATTGCTAAACTGTCAAAAATTTATGCATTATTCTAAATTTTTAATCTAGTTCTTGCATCTGTGATTTAATTTCGGATTTTACAAATATCAAAAACAAAAATGTATGGCTTCTTATATTGTTAAAAATAGATCGTCGTATTCTGTCAAAGGATGCATTGATTATTATTATAAAGTTGATTTTAAGAACTTGATTAATTGTGCATTCTTACGCATACAAGTTCTACACAATTTTAAATGTTTGTAAATTGTTTATATACTTGTTAATAATTTATGTTATTAACATTTAAATAACTAAAGTGATTTAAATAATATGTAATAGTAATAATTAAAAATATTAAGTGTAATACAAACGTTTGTTATTATAATAAGAAAAGCGGTTGAAACAGCTTTCAAGTTATTTATTGCGCTATTTTAATCAAGCCAATAGTCGAACTAGAAATATATTAAGATAAAAATGAATACTATTTAAAAAAAATCGACAGTAATATATTTTTAATTTAATAAATAAAATTTAAATAAACTCAAACGTATTTTATTGATAAATTCAACATGCCTGCATTCACAAACCTTAAATACAATTTACTAAATAAAATAACTAAATATCCTGCTTATAAAAGTTATTTTTCTGTATGTAGATCAAACGTGTAGATAAAAATTTAAATAAACATTTCTGTTCGACGGAATAAACAACTGCAAGCTTTCTGGATCTTATAGAGCATGTGTGTAGTTGGCTATAACGGTCCAAAATTGGTGCGAAAAATAATGCACTCAATGGTACATCAATTTATCGATGATATTGCTTACGCAAAACTTATCTTTCGACATCTCAAAAATATGCGTTAAGTAAATTATCAAGTCACCATGAAAAATATTTTTCGAAATTTGTATAAGTTAGCAATAATAATAATGATTGTTCAATACTCAATTTAATTTTCGCGAAATATAAATTATATTTCACTACACTTTAACAAACAATCATTCTAAAATACAATTACTTTAGTGATAAAATATAATGTAAACTTTTAACATGAGAGTCCATACAAACAACATGGAAAAGAAAAGAATTTAATGAGAAAAATATTGTAACTAGTGAAGAAAAAAAAATGATTAGATTTGAAACAGTATAGAAATGGTTTATATAAAGAAAGAAAAAAACTTGGATCAATTACATTATCACAGACATTGCTAAACTGTCAAAAATGTATGCATTATTCTAAATTTTAATCTAGTCCTTGTATCTTGATTTAATTTCGGATTTTACAAATATCAAAAACAAAAAAGTACGGCTTCTTATATGTTAAAAATAGATCTTCGTATTCTGTCAAAGGATGCATTGATATTAATATAAAGTTGATTTTAAGAACTTGATTAATGTGCATTCTTAACGCACACAAGTTTTACACAATTTTAAAATGTTTGTAAATTGTTTATATACTTTGTTATAATTTATGTTATTAACATTAAATAACTAAAGTGATTTAAATAATAATGTAATAGTAATAATTAAAAAATATTAAGTGTAATACAAACGTTTGTTATTATAATGAGAAAAGCGGTTGAAACAGCTTTTCAAGTTATTATTGCGCTATTTTAATCAAGCCATAGTCGAACTAGAAAATATATTAAGATAAAAATGAAATACTATTTAAAAAAAATCGACCAGTAACTATATTTTTAATTTAATAAATAAAAATTTAAATAAACTCAAACGTATTTTATTGATAAATTTCAACATGCCTGCATTCACAAACCTTAAATACAATTTACTAAATAAAATAACTAAATATCCTGCTTATAAAAGTTATTTTTCTGTATGTAGATCAAACGTGTAGATAAAAATGTAAATAAACATTTCTGTTCGACGGAATAAACAACTGCAAGCTTTCTGGATCTTATAGAGCATGTGGGTAGTTGGCTATAACGGTCCAAAATTGGTGCGAAAAATAATGCACTCAATGGTACATCAATTTATCGATGATTTTGTTTACGCAAAACTTATCTTTCGACATCTCAAAAATATGCGTTAAGTAAATTATTAAGTCACCATGAAAAATATTTTTCGAAATTTGTATAAGTTAGCAATAATAATAATGATTGTTCAATACTCAATTTAGCTTTCGCGAAATATAAATTATATTTCACTACACTTTAAGAAACAATCATTCTAAAATACAATTACTTTAGTGATAAAATATAATGTAAACTTTTAACATTAGAGTCCATACAAACAACATGGAAAAAAAAAGAATTTAATGAGAAAAATATTGTAACTAGTGAAGAAAAAAAATATGATTAGATTTGAAACAGTATAGAAATGGTTTATATAAAGAAAGAAAAAACTTGGATCAATTACATTATCACAGACATTGCTAAACTGTCAAAAATTTATGCATTATTCTAAATTTTTAATCTAGTGCTTGCATCTCTGATTTAATTTCGGATTTTACATATATTAAAAACAAAAAAGTATGGCTTCTTATGTTGTTAAAAATAGATCTTCGTATTCTGTCAAAGGATGCATTGATATTAATATAAAGTTGATTTTAAGAACTTGATTAATTGTGCATTCTTAACGCACACATGTTTTACACAATTTTAAAATGTTTGTAAATTGTTTATATACTTGTGTAATAATTTATGTTATTAACATTTAAATAACTAAAGTGATTTAAATAATAATGTAATAGTAATAATTAAAAATATTAAGTGTAATACAAACGTTTGTTATTATAATAAGAAAAGCGGTTGAAACAGCTTTCAAGTTATTTATTGCGCTATTTTAATCAAGCCATAATCGAACTAGAAAATATATTAAGATAAAAATGAAATACTATTTAAAAAAAAATCGACCAGTAACTATATTTTTAATTTAATAAATAAAAATTTAAATAAACTCAAACGTATTTTATTGATAAATTCAACATGCCTGCATTCACAAACCTTAAATACAATTTACTTGAAAATATCCTGCTTATAAAGGTTATTTTTCTGTATATAGATCAAACGTGTAGATAAAAATGTAAATAAACATTTCTGTTCGACGGAATAAACAATTGCAGGCTTTCTGGATCTTATAGAGCGTGTGGGTAGTTGGCTATAACGGTCCAAAATTGTACGAAAAATAATGCACTCAATGGTACATCAATTTATCGATGATATTGCTTACGCAAAACTTATCTTTCGTCATCTCAAAAATATGCGTTAAGTAAATTATCAAGTCACCATGAAAAATATTTTTCGAAATTTGTATAAGTTAGCAATAATAATAATGATTGTTCAATACTCAATTTAGCTTTCGCGAAATATAAATTATATTTCACTACACTTTAAGAAACAATCATTCTAAAATACAATTACTTTAGTGATAAAATATAATGTAAACTTTAACATTAGAGTCCATACAAACAACATGGAAAAAAAAAAGAATTTAATGAGAAAAATATTGTAACTAGTGAAGAAAAAAAATGATTAGATTTGAAACAGTATAGAAATGGTTTATGTAAAGAAAGAAAAAAACTTGGATCAATTACATTATCACAGACATTGCTAAACTGTCAAAAATTTATGCATTATTCTAAATTTTTAATCTAGTCCTTGCATCTCTGATTTAATTTCGGATTTTACAAATATCAAAAACAAAAAAGTATGGCTTCTTATATTGTTAAAAATAGATCTTCGTATTCTGTCAAAGGATGCATTGATATTAATATAAAGTTGATTTTAAGAACTTGATTAATTGTTCATTCTTAACGCACACACGTTTTACATAATTTTTAAATGTTTGTAAATTGTTTATATACTTGGGTAATAATTTATGTTATTAACATTTAAATAACTAAAGTGATTTAAATAATAATGTAATAGTAATAATTAAAAATATTAAGTGTAATACAAACGTTTGTTATTATAATAAGAAAAGCGGTTGACACAGCTTTCAAGTTATTTATTGCATTATTTTAATCAAGCCATAATCGAACTAGAAAATATATTAACATAAAAATGAAATACTATTTAAAAAAAAATCGACCAGTAACTATATTTTTAATTTAATAAATAAAAATTTAAATAAACTCAAACGTATTTTATTGATAAATTTCAACATGCCTGCATTCAAAAACCTTAAATACAATTTACTAAATAAAATAACTAAATATCCTGCTTATAAAAGTTATTTTTCTGTATGTAGATCAAACGTGTAGATAAAAATTTAAATAAACATTTCTGTTCGACGGAATAAACAACTGCAAGCTTTCTGGATCTTATAGAGCATGTGGGTAGTTGGCTATAACGGTCCAAAATTGGTACGAAAAATAATGCACTCAATGGTACATCAATTTATCGATGATATTGCTTACGCAAAACTTATCTTTCGACATCTCAAAAATATGCGTTAAGTAAAATTAATCAAGTCACCATGAAAAATATTTTTCGAAATTTGTATAAGTTAGCAATAATAATAATGATTGTTCAATACTCAATTTAATTTTCGCGAAATATAAATTATATTTCACTACACTTTAAGAAACAATCATTCTAAAATACAATTACTTTAGTGATAAAATATAATATAAACTTTTAACATTAGAGTCCATACAAACAACATGGAAAAAAAAAGAATTTAATGAGAAAAATATTGTAACTAGCGAAGAAAAAAAAATGATTAGATTTGAAACAGTATAGAAATGGTTTATATAAAGAAAGAAAAAAACTTGGATCAATTACATTATCACAGACATTGCTAAACTGTCAAAAATTTATGCATTATTCTAAATTTTTAATCTAGTTCTTGCATCTGTGATTTAATTCGGATTTACAAAATATCAAAAACAAAAATGTATGGCTTCTTATATTGTTAAAAATAGATCGTCGTATTCTGTCAAAGGATGCATTGATATTATTATAAAGTTGATTTTAAGAACTTGATTAATTGTGCATTCTTAACGCATACAAGTTCTACACAATTTTAAAATGTTTGTAAATTGTTTATATACTTGTGTAATAATTTATGTTATTAACATTTAAATAACTAAAGTGATTTAAATAATAATGTAATAGTAATAATTAAAAATATTAAGTGTAATACAAACGTTTGTTATTATAATAAGAAAGCGGTTGAAACAGCTTTCAAGTTATTTATTGCGCTATTTAATCAAGCCATAGTCGAACTAGAAAATATATTAAAGATAAAAATGAAATACTATTTAAAAAAAATCGACCAGTAACTATATTTTTAATTTAATAAATAAAATTTAAATAAACTCAAACGTATTTTATTGATAAATTCAACATGCCTGCATTCATAAACCTTAAATACAATTACTTGAAAATCCTGCTTATAAAGGTATTTTTCTGTATATAGATCAAACGTGTAGATAAAATGTAAATAAACATTTCTGTTCGACGGAATAAACAATTGCAGGCTTTCTGGATCTTATAGAGCGTGTGGTAGTTGGCTATAACGGTCCAAAATTGTGCGAAAAATAATGCACTCAATGGTACATCAATTTATCCGATGATATTGCTTACGCAAACTTATCTTTCGTCATCTCAAAAATATGCGAAGTAAATTATCAAGTCACCATGAAAAATATTTTTCGAAATTTGTATAAGTTAGCAATAATAATAATGATTGTTCAATACTCAATTTAGCTTTCGCGAAATATAAATTATATTTCACTACACTTTAAGAAACAATCATTCTAAAATACAATTACTTTAGTGATAAAATATAATGTAAACTTTTAACATGAGAGTCCATACAAACAACATGGAAAAGAAAAGAATTTAATGAGAAAAATATTGTAACTAGTGAGAAAAAAAATGATTAGATTTGAAACAGTATAGAATGTTATATAAAGAAGAAAAAACTTGGATCAATTACATTATCACAGACATTCTAAACTGTCAAAAATTTATGCATTATTCTAAATTTTTAATCTAGTTCTTGCATCTCTGATTTAATTTCGGATTTTACAAATATCAAAAACAAAAAAGTATGGCTTCTTATATTGTTAAAAATAGATCTTCGTATTCTGTCAAAGGATGCATTGATATTAATATAAAGTTGATTTTAAGAACTTGATTAATTGTGCATTCTTTAACGCACACAAGTTCTACACAATTTTAAAATGTTTGTAAATTGTTTATATACTTGTGTAATAATTTATGTTATTAACATTTAAATAACTAAAGTGATTTAAATAATAATGTAATAGTAATAATTAAAAATATTAAGTGTAATACAAACGTTTGTTATTATAATAAGGAAAGCGGTTGAAACAGCTTTCAAGTTATTTATTGCGCTATTTTAATTAAGCCATAGTCGAACTAGAAAATATATTAAGATAAAAATGAAATACTATTTAAAAAAAAATCGACCAGTAACTATATTTTTAATTTAATAAATAAAAATTTAAATAAACTCAAACGTATTTTATTGATAAATTTCAACATGCCTGCATTCACAAACCTTAAATACAATTTACTAAATAAAATAACTAAATATCCTGCTTATAAAAGTTATTTTTCTGTATGTAGATCAAACGTGTAGATAAAAATGTAAATAAACATTTCTGTTCGACGGAATAAACAACTGCAAGCTTTCTGGATCTTATAGAGCATGTGGGTAGTTGGCTATAACGGTCCAAAATTGGTGCGAAAAATAATGCACTCAATGGTACATCAATTTATCGATGATATTGCTTACGCAAAACTTATCTTTCGACATCTCAAAAATATGCGTTAAGTAAATTATCAAGTCACCATGAAAAATATTTTTCGAAATTTGTATAAGTTAGCAATAATAATAATGATTGTTCAATACTCAATTTAGCTTTCGCGAAATATAAATTATATTTCACTACACTTTAAGAAACAATCATTCTAAAATACAATTACTTTAGTGATAAAATATAATGTAAACTTTTAACATGAGAGTCCATACAAACAACATGGAAAAGAAAAGAATTTAATGAGAAAAATATTGTAACTAGTGAAGAAAAAAAATGATTAGATTTGAAACAGTATAGAAATGGTTTATGTAAAGAAAGAAAAAAACTTGGATCAATTACATTATCACAGACATTGCTAAACTGTCAAAAATTTATGCATTATTCTAAATTTTTAATCTAGTTCTTGCATCTCTGATTTAAATTTCGGATTTTACAAATATCAAAAACAAAAAAGTATGGCTTCTTATATTGTTAAAAATAGATCGTCGTATTCTGTCAAAGGATGCATTGATATTAATATAAAGTTGATTTTAAGAACTTGATTAATTGTGCATTCTTAACGCACACAAGTTCTACACAATTTTAAAATGTTTGTAAATTGTTTATATACTTGTGTAATAATTTATGTTATTAACATTTAAATAACTAAAGTGATTTAAATAATAATGTAATAGTAATAATTAAAAATATTAAGTGTAATACAAACGTTTGTTATTATAATAAGGAAAGCGGTTGAAACAGCTTTCAAGTTATTTATTGCGCTATTTTAATTAAGCCATAGTCGAACTAGAAAATATATTAAGATAAAAATGAAATACTATTTAAAAAAAAATCGACCAGTAACTATATTTTTAATTTAATAAATAAAAATTTAAATAAACTCAAACGTATTTTATTGATAAATTTCAACATGCCTGCATTCACAAACCTTAAATACAATTTACTAAATAAAATAACTAAATATCCTGCTTATAAAAGTTATTTTTCTGTATGTAGATCAAACGTGTAGATAAAAATTTAAATAAACATTCGTTCGACGGAATAACAACTGCAAGCTTTCTGGATCTTACAGAGCATGTGGGTAGTTGGCTATAACGGTCCAAAATTGGTGCGAAAAATAATGCACTCAATGGTACATCAATTTATCGATGATATTGCTTACGCAAAACTTATCTTTCGGCATCTCAAAAATATGCGAAGTAAATTATCAAGTCACCATGAAAAATATTTTTCGAAATTTGTATAAGTTAGCAATAATAATAAAAAAACCAGTTAAAAATACAAAAAGGAAAAAAGTTTTCACGAAGAAAAATAAAAGAAATGGGTTTAATTCCTCACCTAAAATTGAATTTTCTCCCTCGGAGCGGAGTTTTTGCAAAGTTTTGCCGCAGAGCGTTCGCGTCTGGATCGCGCGATGCTCTTGAGTGGAATAACCTCCTCTCTTGGCTGTACGGCTAACTGAGGCCACACCGCGACGGTAACTGGAGGCTGTGTTGCGCTTCTCATAGTCTTTATCTAGGAGCGCATGCCTTCTTCAAACTCTCAACCGTGTGCTGGCCTGTGTGCCTTCCACTGGGGCGGTGATGTGTTATCATTAATTGTGTCCAAAGATGCTTGGTGCACTCCGCCTGGCGCGAAAGTTAATCAGTTGATAAGACACACAGCAACGTTCGCGATGGTTACGACTGCAATAGGTCGCGGAATGTGTACAGTCGTGTAATAGGCGCCTTATCTGGCTTATGGGGAAGTAAATACTTCTAATCTTCCTTTAACCCTAAACCTACCAAGGTGGGCTTTGAGGCACAATGATTTTGAAATTGCTGAACTTTGTAAGTTAACTGCCCACAGACTGGAGGATTTTGTATTCTCAAAATAAACTATTTAACACAGAATGACATAAAAATTTTTAAAAATATTTTTCCTATTTACTAAAAAAATTAAACATAACTTACCGACACGTCCTACCAAGGTGTGTCTTTGAGGCACATACTGTTATTATACTATAAAATGCATTGCTACTTATTTAAAACTAGGTATGTGGGTAAATCCCCCGTAATAAGATATGCTTATATTTCGGGACTTTCCCCTTGTATGTAAGAACTTCCAGTTGCATATGAAGGGGAATTCCCTAAATGCGTTTGCTAAAACAGTCAGCTTACAAACTGCATTGCTATCAGTGTATTTGTGACTTTCCTAACGAACGCATTGGCCGTTTTAGGTGTCTATTGGTTAATTTTATTTCTTTTACCTAGTGGAGAGTATAGTATAGACCAGTAAGCAAAATAAAGTTTTGATTGACCCCAGTAAAAATAGATTTGTTTGTTTATGCTTATTTGGTTTGAAATTTATGCAGAAAGTATGACCGATTGGTTGACTGACCGACGCCGGCCACTAACTGAAAAGGATTGCTCGATGCATTGTACGAAAGTGATGAGAATTTGGAAGGAATGTAAATGATGGTGAAGATGAAGAAGAGCCAAATGACGAAACCTCTTCTAGTGAAGCGGATTATCAAGAAACTGGCGATGAAGAAAGCGATGAACAAGAAGGAAGTGACGATAGTGATGCTAATGATGAACCGCCCGGCCATTCGCAAACTTTTATTGGAAAAGATGGTACCGAGTGGAATGCCACGCCGATTGCCAAGGGAAAAACACTGCACACAACATAATTACAACAGCTTTGAACAAAGTGAAACTTCCACCTGGAGTGCATGTTGATACTCCTTTGACGCATTCAATTTGTTTTTGATGATACGGTTATTGGTATTGTGGTTACTTTCACTAATAAGGAGGCTGTTCGCATTCTTGGCGATTTGTGGAAACCAGTTGACGACGATGAAATCCGTGCTTTCTTGGGCCTTTTGATTACTGCTGGAAGAAATAAACAAGGAATGGTGAACTATAATGAGCTATGGAATCCTTTATATGGAAATCCTGTTTATCGAGCGTGTATGTCACGAAATAGATTTACTCAATTACTAAGATTTATTCGTTTGACGAATAAAGCGACCAGAACCCTCCGAAGGCAAAAGGACAAGTTGGCACAATTAGAGACCTGTGGGACCGTGTTAATACAAACTTGCTGAAATTATCTTCCTGGCAGTAATCTAACCATCGATGAACAACTTGTGCCTTTTAGAGGTCGTGTATCTTTCCGACAGTACCTGACAAGCAAGCCAGATAATACGGATGAAAATTTGGTGATATGCGATAGTGGAACTAGTTATCGTTACGTGGTATACCGTACTTAGGAAAAGAGGTTCAATAGAGCAGAAAACTTAGCGCAAAAGGTGGTTGAAGACCTTTGTGAACCTTTTCTGAGAACTAAAAGGAATATTACGTTCGACAACTTCTTCACCAGCTACGAGCTTGCATCCAGTTTGCTTACCAAAGGCTAACTGTGTAGGAACGCTCAGAAAAAATAAGCGCTGCATACACCAAATTTTTTACCTCACAGGCGACGAATATTGAAAGAACTTGTTTGGTTTTCAGAAGACAATGACTTTGTATCTTATGTACCTAAGAAAAATCGCTGTGTCATATTATTATTACAATGCACAACGACTCCACCATTGATGAGGAAATAAAAATAAATCTGAAATCAATAAGTACTACAATTCACGAAAGGAGGGTGGATACACTTGATCAGATGGTACATACATATTCAGTGAAACGCAAAACTAATAGGTGGCCTTTGGTCTATTTTTTCAATATAATTGATGTGTGTGGAGTAGTTCATTTGTCATTTGGAGAAATATCCATCCTGACTGCATTATTCCAAAAACCAAAGACTTCGCAAAATTTCTTACGAGAAATTACAACAGAATTAGTACTGGGGCAAATTAGACGTCGTAGTTTGAGTGGTGCATAAAAGTCATACTTCATTGATACAAACTACGTTAATCAAGTCCAACCACAGGGAGTCTTCGGTTCGAGAAGTAAGAAAACGAAAACGGTGCTATATTTGCCCATCAAAGAAAAGCAGAATGTCAACACATTATGTGATAAGTGTAAGCAAACGGTTTGTGGTGAACATTCAGAGAAAATACTCACGTGCACAAATTGCAACTACATAAATAACTTTCAATATTTTACTATCTTGTACTATTTTTTAAATATATCTTCTGACACACAATATTCTTTCTATATATTTTAATCTTACTGTATACCTACTACATGAAATAAATAATGCATATTTTGCTATTATTTACATCAACAATGTGTACAAATAGATGTGTGCCTGTGAGGCACACCTTGGTAGGACACGTTACGATAAAACGTTGGTAGGACTAGGGTTAATAACTTCACAAACTGTTCGATTTTCCATTGCCGTTAAAGAAATACGCACGCAGATTATGTTTAGGGTAGTTTATGTAGCTGTTATCTTCCCTCTCCTTTTTGATTTCTTTAAAAGTAAGCTAACGTAAGTTCTAAATCGCCGGCAACCAATTTTACATCAACGATAACACGTTAAATAGTTTTTTTTTTTTAACACTTTCTGCCTTATCACCATCCTCCTATCCAAATATTTTCTTCTCTTCTTGCACCTCTAGTCTTCCACGTCACATAAGCGTGCTTAACTATCAGACATAATAATAATCTTATGCTCTCGATAATTTCTGTCAATTTTGGACGCATTTTCCAATAACGCGTATTTCTGCTTATATATATTTCCTTAAGCTTTCTAAATGCTTGGTTCTAGCACCAAATGTTCTTACAAGGGAACACCGGCGGGTGTCCCTCTCCGATTTCGATGAAACTTAACAGATCGAAAGAGTACCTTAAAATAAGAGACACGTATTTTTTTTTATCGGCGTATCCGCACGATTTTGGGGTACAGCTCCCTCCAAAGTTTGGACGATTTTTCAATTTTTGCAAATATCCCTAAATTATAACAGATATTAATTTTCTTCTTAACATAATTTGCCAGCATATTGCATGGTCCTAAGGGTGGCGTCGTCCGTATTCGCAAAAAGTTAATAACGGGGGACGGGGTACACTGTACCCCATTTTTTTTTTATTTTTCTTTCTTATTCATCAAAAGAGGCCGATTTACATAGAATACGATGATGTATAACAAGTTTAGAAAATTAATAATTGTTAAAAATAGAAAAAATAATAATAAAGCTTCAAAATTAACAACTGTCTGTTGATATAAATCAAATGAACTATAACAGAAATAAGTTTTATCCTTAACATAATTTCCAGCATAATACATGGTCTCAAGGTAGATATCTTCATAAAAAGCTAATAACGGGGACGGGTACCCCATACCCCCGCATTTTTTTAATAATACGTTTATTCATTATTCATCAAAAAATATCGTTTTTCATAGAAAACGGTGAATGTATAATAAATTTAGAAATTAATAATAGTAATAATAATAGTTGCGCAATCATTGTTTCGACCTGTAAATGTGTATATTTCTCTCGTATCTGGTAAGCTCACTTCAAATCATTTCAAAACCTGGCTAACGGATGTTTTTCTCTCGAATACCGGGCTAAAAGAGTGTCCTTTGATTGATTTTTGGAGTGGGCATTGTGTTGCCGAACTTCAGCAATTAGTGCCAAAGGCAAAACTTTGAACATTTTAATATACCAAAAAAAAACGACAGCGATGGTACAACCTCTAGATTATATGTTTTAGACTGTGGAAAAATTTGTTAGAACTTTTCGGATATGTATTCTTATGAACTACGACATAGATTTACATCAGAGAAAATAATATTATTAAGTTGCAATCCCTAACCATAAAATCAGTTTTCTTCCCCAAGATTTTTCGACGTATTCAAGTACTCGTGGTATAAGAGTGGATCAGGAAAGACCTGGGCCCTTTAAAAATCCTGCAGAGTTTTGTTTTAACAAAGATGCGCAGTCTATACCCTTGTGTAGTATTTGCAACAAACCAGCTATTGTGCGGTGTTCATGGTGCAAACAAAATCTGTGTTTTAAACACTTTTACACAGACTATCACTACTGTAATACTTACATAGCTTAATTACTGTATGTATATTAATCTTGTTCGCTATTGCAATACATATATACCAATAATCGCATTACAGTATTATAACAGTTTTTACAGTATTTAAACATTTATAAGCATTATAATGTTTTTCTAATTCTGTCTATTGTTTCCGAAATGTTATAATCGTTACAAACACATTAGTTATATTTATGCTCCATTGAATACTTACATTGTACACCTACATTGCACGAAAAACTTGAAATAAATTAAAAAATATATATGTATGTATTATTTAATCCTTCGTCCTGTGTAGCAAATTTGTTCATATATACGCACTAAAGGATTATGGTATTCTAAGAATGAATAACATTTTATTAAGGAAATATATAAAACGCAGTCACTAACTGCAATTGATAAAACGATTTATATTGCTACCACCCATAAAAGTTTCGTATAGTATATAGTATAAGTTAGTAGGCATAGAAAGGTTTGACCATAGCTTGTCGAGTAGATACAATTCTAAATTAAGAAATATTTAAGTAAGGAGAGCAGCGGAGTAACGATAACAAATAATTGTTGTAATGTTCTGTATTATTATTATTACAATTATTTTTATTATTAATCCTCCAAATTATTACCATTGTTTCTATGTAAAAGCGATCTTTTTTTGATGAATAATGAATAAATTATTATTAAAAAAAATGCGGGGGTATGGGGCACCCCGTCCCCCGTTATTACCTTTTTATGAAGATATCTACCTTGAGACCATGTATTATGCTGGAAATTATGTTAAGGATAAAAACTTATTTCTGTTATAGTTCATTTGATTTATATCAATAGACAAGTTATTAATTTTGAAGCTTTATTATTATTTTTCTTTTTACAATTATTAATTGTCTAAACTTGTTATACATCATCGTATTCTATGTAAAATCGGCCTTCTTTTGATGAATAAGAAAAAGAAAAAAGTAAAAAAATGGGGGTACGGGGTACCCCGTCCCCAGTTATTAACTTTTGCGAATACGGACGAGGCCACCCTTAGGCCATGCAATATGCTACAAATTATGTTAAGAAGAAAATTAATATCTGTTATAATTAGGAAATATTTGCAAAAATTGAAAAATCGTCAAACTTTGGAGGGGCTGTACCCCAAAATCGTGCGGATACGCCGATAAAAAAAATACGTGTCCTTATTTTAAGTACTCTTTCGATCTGTTAAGTTTCATCGAAATCGGAGGGACACACCCGTCGGTGTTCCCTTGTTAGTCCAATACCCTCTGTCATATTGGAGCCATACGTGTACCTAATACAATATAGCTCCCAAATAAAGTATTGCATCTCACACATCAAAACGAAAAAACTGATAAACAAAGAAGATTAGAATATTGTCAGCAATTAAAGCGACACCACGTATGGGAATACGTTGCTATAAGCAATCGGAGAAATAATACGCAAGCTATTCTGTCAATTAGTAATGAAAAAAAAGTGGAAAAAGCAGGATTACTTACACAAGTTATATAATTAACTCACAAAACAATATTATAAATGAGATAAGATGTGAACAGAAAAAAATAGATTCTGACATACATAATCGCATTGATAATAGAAATGACGATTTGATGATACACGTCCGGAAACAGTACGTTTATTTTGTAGATGGGTAGATAAGGTGGCGTCATTGGGTTTTTGGTGTGCCACAAGGAACTATTTAGGGACCTTTTCTATTCTTACTATATACCAACGAAATGCCGCAACGCCGATTTCGTCATAAAAAAACATAATACAGCGGAATTATAAAATACTTTGAGCACACAAAACTGATCATAATCTCCAGATGAATATTAATAAGACATAATTAATAAACTTGAAAATATTATAGAAAATATTTGAATTAATTTTTGTTATTGTTTTTGGGTCATATCGCGATGGCGTTGTCTTGAAGCTGCACTTACTGCATACGACGCATATATAAGCCCCTGTAGTAGTCTGGTGGAGGAGGACAGGAGTGTCCTCCGCAGCGAAGCTGCAGACCGCTGTCCAGAGATGTTAATAATAGAAATGGTATCTGTCTTGATCTTCTTATTTAGTACATCAGAACTATGTATTTCAACACTTAAACATTACATCCTTAACTTAACATAAAATAACCTGTATCTTATTCTTCTAGACTATTCTAATACTAAACGACGCTACTCTTACTACCAACTACTGCAATGGAAAACAAACTATACTATCCTAAACTAAATGCGGGTAACCTTTAAAAATGATGTCATTGTTCACAACACTCTTCCTCAATGATATCATTTTTATTTACATAAACCAAACTCCTTTCACAAACATTTGAAAGGATTCTTTCCCAATGGTTTCGTCAGACATCAGCTAATTGTTGTTGGCTATTAATTATTATATTCGACATGGAATAAATACCTGTTCTTACCTTTTGCCTTTATAAAATTATATTTAATATCCATATGTTTAAGTCTCTTTGGTCTGAACTTTTAATGATTTTATCGTACTTGATTATCTTCAAAAATCGTAAAACTGTTTACATTTATGTTTAAACTAGCAATAGTTTTTTTGATCCAGCATCCTTCTGCTGAAGCTTACATAGTGCCACAAAACTCTGCTTCAGTAGTACTGAGTGCTACTGTCGCTTGTTTTCTTGATCTCCATACAACAGTATTATCGTATACTTTAAATACATACCCGTTGTTGATTTCCATCTCATGATCCTTGCCCAATCTGCATCGGCATAACCAATAACTGGGTACTATTTTATTTCTCATGTCTTTAATTTGTAATCAGTGTCCTTGAATGTATCTCAAAATTCTTTTGAGTGCTTTCCACAGACTCTCAACTCGGTTTAGATTGATATCTACTGAGGTAATAAAACGGAATTGTTAATCCGGTCTAGATCCCACTGTGGCGTACATTAAGGAACCAATCCAGTGACCTACATAATTTTCTCGTATGATTCATCAATAACATAACTTTCATCAAATTTAAAATTGTATCCATAGGTGAATTGATCGGTTTACACTCATTCATTCTGTAGTTCTTCAAAACTTTCTTCAGATATTTTGATTGTTCTTCAGAGATATATTCTGGTCCTTTGGTTATGATATTCTAAATATGTGAGATTTTCCGATCCCAAATTTTTCATTCTAAATTTCTTTGACAGGAATGTTTTTACTGATTCTATTTCTTGTAATTGCTTCCCCAAAATTAACAAGTCGTGACGTAAAGCAATAAGTACAAATCGCTTTACTGTACAAACACACATCATTCCTCTGATCTTTTAAAGCCATAACTAATTATTGTTTCAGTAAAACGTTCATACCAGTATTAGGTGACTTTTTCAACCATACAACGACTTCGTTAATTTTAATACATGTTAATCTTCACTCTGACTCCTTTCCGGTGGTTTTAGATACACTTCTTCGTCGATTCTACCATACAAAAAAAGCTCCCTTAACGTCCATTTGGTAATTAAATAATTTCTATAAACTGCAACTGATAATAATATTCTCATGGTTTGAAGCCTCATATACTGGCGAGTACACATCATCGCAGATCTCCTTTTGTTGAAAACCTCGAAACTACTAACCTAGCTTTGGCAGATATATTTATTATCCACATTCTTCTTTGTAAAGACCCATTTATGTCAATAACTTCATATTCTTTGCTTTAGGAACTTCTTCCCATGTATTACCTTTCTTCTAATATCTTTATTTCTTCTTCTGTAGCCTTTTCCAATCGTCTTTATCCTTCCTGAATTCTATTTTCGTCAAAACTCACGGGTATATCATCATCTAATCGACTTGCTTCTAGGGCAAATAACACTTCTTCTTGATCAAAATCCATTACATAGTCCTGAAGCCATCTTGGTTTCGCGAATCTCTCCGTCCTTTTCTTTATTTTCCGACTGTTCGTTTGATACATCCTCTTGGGTACTTTCTTCTCTATCGCCTCCACTTTCTGTTACGTCATCTTTCTTCTGTATGCTCAATGCTAATACTTATTGCCTCTTCTCTTTCTTAACTTCTCATTAAAGACAACATTTCGGCCGCAACAATTTTTCCACTTTCTTCATTCCATAATTTGTAACCTCCAGCACAATACCCTATACATAATCATTCTTTTCCCTTTAGGATCTAGTTTACTGTCGCAATTCATTTGGGATGTGTTGGTAAGCAATACCATACCAAAAACTCTTAAATTTGAAACATTAGGTTTTCTACCTTCCATAATTACTAGGGTTTTATCTTTTGACGCCGTTGGACTCCTATTTGTTACGTAAGCGGAAAAATAAATAGCTTCTCCCCAAAATTTTTTCGACATATTTGACTCTATTAATATTGTTCTAGCTTTTTCGACTAATGTGCGATTCATTCTCTCTGCGACACCATTCATCTCTGGGTTATAAGCAACTGTGTATTGTAAGATTATACCTTGGTTTGAACAAAATTCTCTAAATTCTTTTGACACATATTCACCTCCATTATCTGTTCTTAATTTCAGCAAATTTCTATTAAAATGTTTTGTTACATAATTATAATAATTCTTAAATTGTTCAAATACTTCAGACTTATGTTTTATTAAGTAAACCATTACAAAATGGGTGTAATCATCAATAAACGTCACAAAATAATTATTACCATCCCATGTGGAGGGACTTAATGGGCCACACACATCAGAATGTACAAGCTCAAGCGGTTTACTTGCTCTATATCCTTTTTTATTGAACGGTTTACGTGTCATTTTTTCCTAACAACCATGGCTCACATAAAGTACACTCAAATTGATCATTTTTAATATGACTTAAACCTTCTACTAAATTATTTTTTGCTAATTTGTTTATATTACCCATACTTAAATGTGCATAACGCCTATGCCATAGTTCCATTGCTTCTTTGTCATCTTTGCTTAATGAATAATTACTTTTTGAATTTTCTAGTTTCATTTAATACTATACAAAGAACCCTCATTATTTCCAAACAATTAAAAGTTTGAACCTTCATATACTTTAACCTTTCCTTCAGAAAAAACAACTTTCAAACCATTAGATTCCATTTTTGAAACTGACAATAAGTTCTTTCTTAATTCCGGTACATATTATACATTTTTATAGTACATGGTGTAACTTGCATTATAGCTGAACATCTTACCTCTATGTTTCCAATCGCTGTTGCTTCTAATACTACCCATTCTCTTAGCAGCTGAAATCTTTTTAGGGTTTCTTAAATCTATAAATTCATTAAGAATAGTCTTAATGTTTATTAAATGATCAGAACAACCCGAGTCTATATACCACTGAATGTCATTTGTATCACCAATTATAAACTTCACTTGCTTTGTTCACACATAAAGACACTTTTCTTTTCTCTTCGCTCTCTGCTACAAAGGTTTTGTTTCCTCTTCTCGATTCAAACTCTGTCCTCGTCCTCGTTCCTCGTTCTCGTCTTGAGTAGTCTTGTCTTCTCTCTTGTTCACCAGAAATTCTCTATATGTGTTGGTTGCCTCTGCTTATCTTCGTCGAGGGCGATTGAACTTTTATGGCAGTGTTTACCACATCCATAACATAAAACACAGTATCTACTTTCATTCATTTGTACCAGATTTCTTTCGCTTTTCTTCTTCGCCCAATCAGTCTATCTTTCACAAAATCTGTTTTAATATTTTCTAGACAGTTTCTAACGAGTTACAATAGCTTCGTATGACTTTGGCATTGACATTAATACATAATCGACTTTTTCTTCTTCCGTTAGTTCATTACCAGCATCTTTTAATTGTGAGAAAATCTCTTCTAGCACAATAAAATGACTCAAAAGGTGAATCTTCTTCTTTTATATTTTATGTCACTCAAAATTTCTCCTTAAAAATAAACGACTTCGAACACTTTCTTCTTGAAATTATTCTCTAAATTCATATACATTTCATATGCACTCTTCTTATCTTTCAATATTCTAAATGACTGTCGGCTACACTTCCTATTATAATTGCTTGTGTGCCCGTGTTTCTTTTTTCGCATTCTTCTTCTTCTACCAAACTTTTTCTTCTTCAATGCTTTTATGCTGCTTTTCTCGTAATAATAACTTTTATTCTAACGACCACGCGCCAAAATTTTTCACCGGCAAACGGCACAAGGTTATATTTTTCTGTCGTACATTTTCAATTATTTATTTGTTCCTTTCTAATTATACACACATGGGCCATAACCCTGTTATAATAGAAATGTATCTGTCTTATCTCTTTATTAGGTACATCAGAATATGTATTTTCACACTTAACATTACTCCTAAACTTAACATGAACTTAACCTTGTATCTTATTCTTCTAGACTATTCTATCTAACGACGCTACTCTACTACCAACTACTGCTAATGAAAACAACTATACTATCCTAAACTAAATGGCGGTAACTTTAAAATGATGTCATTGTTCACAACAACAACTAAAATAACCAAACTTCAGCAACCGCGTTCCGTAAATATCATAATTTTCAGGAATCTGCTATATTCGGGACACAAAACCGAGAATTTGGTTGCTATTTGTGAATTACGGTACGCGCCCTAAATGTGTTCTCAATGAAATAATGTAGTTCTCATATCAAAAACCTATTTGCAAATTAAAATGTAGAAAATATTCAAGCAACATAAAAGTATTTAGTTTATTTAATATACGTTATCCAATGATTAATTAAACGAAAGATGTTTTTATTTTATGTAGCAAACATAATTTCTATACAATGGTTTATACAAAACATAATATTGCAGTAAATTAAATTAAAATATGTCAATATTGAAAGAAAACAATAGTGAAATTAAAAATATATTTAATTTGTGTCTTCGCTCTCATCTTCTGATCCGTAATTAACTGTCAGAACAAAGTCATGTTTGCTTCACATTCGTACCACTCTTACCACTTATTTTCCCTAAGTGATTTATGCAATTTTGCCAGGAGTCTGGTGTACAGCTGTCCAAACTTTCTTGCCACATTCCCAATACTTGTTTATCGCCATAACCATCCCGACCAATATGGTTATTATAATATCCTTTTGCATGTGTCCATATAAATTCGATAGCATTGAAATCGCAGTGATACAGAGGAAGTCATAGTAGTTTTGTATTGTTTTTTGATATACACCAGACTGTCATCAGCTGTTTCCACTATTGCTATGATTTTGTGATTGTGTCAAGAATGTAGTTCTCATGTTCACAAATGTCATGCAGTTATATTTGCTTACCGGAATCTGGTGTAACAGTCAATTTAATGCAAATTTTAATGATTCAATGACTGTAGAAAGCAAACTGTCAAAGTCATCAAGCAGGTAGTGGTAAAAGCTACGTTATTAGTTGACAGTTAATTTCACCATAACCTCAAATTGCCTACTGAGCAGTGTTCGTATATACCTTGATCGGCAATTCCCGGCGCCGATACGAAAAATTCCCGTTTTGACACTGCAATTCCCTTTTTTTTTGGCGGCAAATACAAACTTATTAACTTTTTTAATAAATTACTTACGAATTAAAATAAATTGTTACCGATACAATGAACAGATTCATTTTAACTAAAGCAAACTGAATAGCAAAATACAAAAATAAAAAAAAATTAAATTATTTTTATCGATGCAATGTAATATTTTTATCCAATAATTCCTCTAAAACAAAACTTTTTCCTCTACGTTTCAAATTCCTCTAAAAAGGGAATTTCCTCCCATATACGAATACTGGTAGTGGGTAAAGCTACGTTATTAGTTGACAGTTAATTTCACCATAACCTCAAATTGCCTACTGAGTTACTCACCAAATGTGACCAACATAAAAAATACCGCTAAAGCGTTTCGTGAGGTAATGATTATAAAATAAAATACGCTTATTATGAACGTTTTTGCATGTACAAATCATGAAAAACCTACAGTTTACTCCCATTTTCTCTTTCTTAGATCCGAAAATGACGAAAATCAAGGTTGGGCCGGTTGTCGACATTCTAGGGGACGAAATGACCAGGATCATCTGGGACGCGATCAAGGAGAAATTAATCCTACCATTTTTAGACATCGAATTGCATACTTACGACTTGGGCATCGAAAATCGCGACAAAACGAACGATCAAGTGACCGTCGATTGCGCGGACGCGGTAAAAAGTACAACGTTGGCATTAAATGCGCTACGATCACTCCGGACGAAAAACGAGTCGAAGAATTCAATCTGAAACAGATGTGGAAGTCTCCCAATGGCACCATCAGAAACATTCTTGGAGGTACCGTATTTAGAGAGGCGATTATCTGTAAAAATATTCCCCGTTTGGTAACCTGTTGGAAATTGCCTATCATAATCGGGCGTCACGCCCACGCTGATCAATATAAAGCCACCGATTTCGTTGTACCAGGCGAGGGTAAATTAGAATTGGTTTATACGCCGAAGAGTGGGGATTCGCAGAGATTCACGGTGCACGAATACAAAGGACCGGGTGTAGCGCTTGGTATGTTCAACACAGATGAATCTATAATAGCATTTGCGCACTCCTCCTTCAAATATGCTTTGAATAGAGAGCTCCCCCTATATTTAAGTACCAAAAACACAATCTTGAAACGCTACGACGGTAGGTTTAAAGATATTTTCCAAGGTATTTACGATAAGGAGTACAAACCGCAATTCGAGGCGAAAAAGATTTGGTACGAACATCGTCTGATCGACGATATGGTCGCGTACGCCATGAAATCCGATGGTGGCTTCGTTTGGGCTTGCAAAAACTACGATGGTGACGTTCAAAGCGATTCAGTCGCCCAGGGTTATGGCTCTTTGGGTCTGATGACGTCAGTGCTGATTTGTCCCGATGGAAAGACTGTGGAATCAGAAGCGGCACACGGAACCGTCACTAGACATTATAGGTTGTACCAGAAGGGACAGGAAACTTCCACGAATCCTATTGCTTCGATTTTCGCCTGGACTAAGGGTTTGTTGCATCGCGCCCAATTGGATAACAATACGAAGTTGACGAAGTTTGCACAAGCCTTAGAAGAAGTTTGTGTGGAAACTATCGAGTCCGGTTTCATGACGAAGGATTTGGCTATTTGTATTAAAGGCATGGCCAATGTACAACGTTCAGATTATATGGAAACCTTCGAATTTGTTAATAAATTAGCCGAAAATTTGAAGAAGAAATTGAGCGCGCATTTATAATAATGCGAACCAAAACTTTTTTTACTATTTGTATCGTGTCCTCTTCTTTGTTTTTCATGTATTAATTTGCGATGGTATTTTTTTGCTTATGTATATGGTATTATGGGATACTCATCAAATGAAAGATGTGTGTGAAATATAAATAATCTATTTCTTTAAACGCATATTCTTACTACGAAGTTATAATAATTTCCATCGTTTTCTATGAATAAATCGATTTACAAAAATAATAAAAAAAACTGGGTTTGCTTTAATTTGAGAATCACTCAATACCTCTATTGATTCATAGATGGCGCTAAAAATGAAATATTTTAAATTTATTTCCATTACAGATCACTTTATATTCTAATTACAAAAAAAATATACATAGATGGCAGAATAGATCCTCGAAGATTTAAACAAATTATTTATTTTCGCATTTATAATAATGCGAACCTAAACTTTTTTACTATATTATTGTGTCCTCAACTTTGTTCTTTTTTTATGTAGTAATTATTTTCTGCTCAGATATAAGAAAGTTTTATTTCGGTATTTTGGAATGCTTACCAAATGAAAGATCTATATGAAATATAAATGGTCTATTTTATTAAACACATATTCCTATTAAGAAGTTATTATTTTTAAAATTTGAATCGCTTTCTAAGAATAAACTACAACAAAAATAATAACAGAAAGGTTTCTGTTTGCTGTAAGAATCACCCAATACTTCTATTCATTCATAGATGGCGGTAAAAATTAAGAAGTATTAAGCTTGTTCTTATTACAGGCCACTATATACTTTAATTATTAAAGAATGTGCATCGATGGCAACACATTCAAATAAATGCATTGGCGAAAATTTGAACAATAAATGTCTGCGTATTTATAATAATTTCAGTCCAAACTTTTTTACTATCATATTCTGTCCTCTTATTTGTTTTTCTTTGTAATAATATTTTTTGGTATGTATGGAAAAATGTTTTAGTATTGTGGGATGTTCATCAAATGAAAGATGTGTTAAAAATTATATGATGAAAAAGAAGTTTATATAATTTGAAATTATTTTTCTATGAATAAACTGATTACTAAAATAATACGTGTTATGATTTCCTCAATGATTTAAGAATTACGTAATACTTCCATCATTCACAGATGGCGCTAAAAAGTAAGTTTTACTCCCATTACAGGTTACTTTATATTTTAGTTACTAAAGAATGTGCATAGATGGCAAAATTGTAATGAATTGAATTACGGGTTTATCGAACCAAATTATTTTATTTCTTCTAGAAAACATGTACTTTTAGACGAAATCGTATAGGTTCGAAGTTGTCGTTTAAATTATTAATATTAAGAATATTAATTACAGTTAGGATACTATATAAAAAAAAATTGCAACGATTTACTGGAATATCACTCTTCATATGTCCATACTGGAGGCTAATTAAATGTGCAAACATCTGATGCCTTCTTATAAACAAGATTACGTAAATTAAGGTGACTTTCGTAAACATATATTATGTATAATGATCGAGTCCATATAAAATATGTACTTATAGAGATTATTTTGCCCAAAATGAATATTTTCTATTACAGTCATCTAGTGAGAATTAAAACAAGCAGGGATGAATTTGGGGTTTTTTTTTAGAATAAATTGAATTACAGGACGCTGCATGCTTTAGTTAGGGCGATATATACATAGATGGCAATAAATGCAATACTTCCAAAGCATTCGATTATCAAAAGCTATTTATTTTATTTCCTTTTTCTTTAATAATCGAATTTAAGACTTGTATGTAGTAAAATAGATTTCAAATTAATTATAAATTATGGAAATCTAAAAGCGGTTTCTTCATATTTTAATAGTTACTTAATACTCCTACCCACTCACGGGTGGCGCTGAAAATCAATCAAATTTAATGATGGTAAACACATTTCCCTCCACAATAAAGTTAAAAGTTCTGTGTATTTTGTAAATTGTAATCGAATTATTACCGGATAATTTCAAATATAACATGTTAAATAAGAATTAAATACGCCTATTGAACATAAATTGCTTGCATTCGTATAAAAAACGCGCTTAAAATGTAACGATTTTTACCACATTGAAAGAGTGAGGTTAAAATATAATGCCTTTGTTGTAAAGATATTTTCATACAAGTTTAGAAAATAACAATATGATCCCACCCTTGGCCCCGGGACAGACGGATGAACAGCAAAACATGGTCGGTTGGGTAAGTAGTTGTTATTATTCGAATTTCACATAGAAATATTTACAAACGCTTATATCTCTTTTAGAAGAATACTTTTAATATGAGGCAGGTGACTTTAATGAACTTGGCCGCTTCGCATATAGGATCTAGGAACGGTGTTAAAAGCGAAATCAAGAATTTTATCAATCACGGATGCATAACGAGCCCAGCCAAGTCTCTCGATCTACTCAGGCGGAATTTGCAAAGTGCTATTAATAAAGATATCGATTGTGTTATTAAAAAATATTTAGAGGTATTTATGCACGTTTTTCATATATGTTACATCTATTATATCTAGGTTTTCCTATTCGATTAGAAATTTTTTCAACCTGCCGTCAATAATATTCTGGGAAATCAAGGGAGAGACAGTGTCAGCGATGAACACATTCGATACGTGTGCAGAAGAATGTTAGAGGATGCGAAAGTGATGTATAAATCGTCAGTGTTATCCAGGGATAGTTCGCCATATGATTGTAGCGATTCCGAACTAAATGGTTATGTGGATAATCGTTATACTAATGTAAGTTTATTGAATTTTATTTCTTGAAGTTTAAGGGATCAGATGTGGTTGATGTTACACTTAATCTTATTTAATAAAATATGTCACTGATTACTTAAAATAGTCTCATATATTTGAAATCAGAAGATGAGTAAAATACTGGGCGTTTTATTAAAAAAATTAACACTATATTTTGTAGGTTACGTCCTCTATATGCAATTACGGTAGTTGTGAAATTTTTATTCAAGAGGGGTAAAACACTACAATTTTGATTTGAAACATTTTCTGCGTTTTCTTATGCAATATGCAATTTTTTAAAAAAACAGTAACCTTTTTTTTTATGTAAAAACTTTATTGGAGCATTTTTTGAAGTAGAATTCTATGTTTTCACTTTTTTTTTTAAACTCGTATTTTTTTGAGATATTATCAGGACTTGTGCTTTTATATGGATTACCTTTAGCATGATATAACACACTTGATACTTTATTTAAGCATTTTTAGTATGTAATGTATATTCTGTAAATATTTCGTTTAAATATTTTTATTTAAACGAAATATTTTTAATTTTAGAAACCAGCTCATTTTAGTTCTAGTTATAGTTAAATTCAAAATTTGTATACATAATGATATTTTACAGAATAAACCCTCTTAATTGATATTAATAGTTTCCTTAGTTTAGTTTGTTGGAATCGTTACTTGTAACATTTAATATTAAAACATTTTTTTTCTGACTTGTTGTAATCTTTTATTTATCTTAAAATACAAATATTTTACTCTCTTTAAATAAAATATCAAGTGTATTATATGGCACTAAAGATAATTTTATATGCTTTTCAAAAGCGTAGAAATATATAGGGTGTTTAGAAAAGTACAAATCTTCATAACATCGAAAAAAATACGGTTAAAGAAAAGCATTAGAGTTTAGAATTCTGTGTTGGAAAGCGTCCTAATAAAGTTTTTTTTATTATTTAAATCAAGCATTTTCTCAAATAAAAAAGCTATTACAAAGGTTTTTTACAAAGGATTTCGCCAATCGATTTCTCATTAAAATCGACCTGCAAAAGCATAGCTCAATTTTTGTCTAATTCCTTTAGAAATATGTATAAGTTCCCTATTAAAAATAACGAATTTACTCACCCTGTACATATTTAAAACAAATGATCTATTAGCTCTCATGCTGGTATGTGAATTTTTTTCTTTTCTTTATATATATATATAAATGGAATCTAATTGTAAAACATTAAACTTGGGAATTTAATGTCCAATAGAAATAAAAATTGTCAATTAAGACATCTTTTATTTTTTTAATTTTAAATTGCAACGTTTCGTTGTTCTTTAACAACATCTTCAATGGCATTAGTATAATAATAATGAAAAATAATAATTTTTAATTTTTAAAATGTAAATTAGTAGAAATTATTATTTTTTACCTTATTGAGTTCTCACATATATTTTTTTAGTATTCAAAATAGCTAACATTTTGAAACGTCAAAAAAAGTTGGGCAAAATGAAATTACAAACGTAAAACAAATTAAAACGACGTGTACATTAAATGACAAGTTTCATAAACAAAATCTAACACATATTATGTATATAAATATGTTATATAAATGGACAAACTTATAAAAGAAAAAAAAAATAGTTTACTTACTCATCCCAGTGCATATTTTAATATTAAATTTACATTTCTAAACCAATGAAATTCAAAATTTAATTTGAAATAACACCAGTTTTATTTATCAATTTTTATTGTTTATGCATGTATTTATTTCACTAACATTATTAGGGAATAGTTAATAGTTTAGTTACTGGCAATGTTTTCTTCTTTAAGTCTTTCTTAATTTTTTTTTTCTCATAATTTTAGTAAAGGCAGCAAAATATATTGTGAATAATGCTTTCTAAACAGTAATATATTTCTTTTACATTTATGGGTTGAAAAATCGTTGATAGTTGACAGACTTGAGGGTGGCAGTATTTATTTCACTAATTTAAATGTGATAATTATTTAAATTAAATGTGATAACCCTAATAGCCAAATTTAAATTTCCCGCAATTATGCTTAGTAACTTCAACTTTGAAACATAAAACTTCCCACCATCTTGTACTACATTAATAGTTATTTTAATCCCTTTACGTTGAAGTCACTAAAAATTGTGGCGGGGAATTTAAATTTGGCTATTAGGGAACTATCAAAATTGTACTATGTAGAGGCTGCCCCCCATATAATACAATTTTGATTCGATATTTATTTTGTTTAGAGCGCCTCCTACATACTATAATATTCATTTGATTTAGGGATTTTCAATATTTTTTTTTTGTTTAATTTTTGCACCACTCTTTATCTTTTGATTCAGAATAATATATCAGACTATTCTAGGTAATTAGGGAGCCATTACAGATTAAGATTTCTTAATCAAACAAACGAAATTCAAATTTAATTGGAACTAATACCACTTCTATTTACCGACTTTTATTTACTGTTTATGCAGGTGCAAAAATCGGTTTTGAAAACGTAAACTGCAAGCTTATCTTCTTTTTATGTTTTTTTTCTTTTTTTTCTTGAGGTAGCGGCTTTTTTTTTAATGAATTAAATTTTTTTACCAATTAAAACATTCTTTGACGTTTCGACAATTTTTTTTATTATTGCCTTCTTCAGAAATTATTTATTACAATTCATTTTTTTATCTATAAATAATAACAGTTTAAATTATTAAAATTTTAAATTCTATAGATGAGTTTATACTTACACACATTTAAAGACAACACAAAAATTCACAATTTTCTGACCATTACAAACAAGGTCATTTGTCACGTACACTTCTCACAGGAAAAATCGGGACACCAGCAATTCAGAATTTTAAAATTTCTTGATTGTAAATGCAACTTTCGGAGGACGTATTCACTTATCACAGCCATAAATCACTTAATTATGTATATTACTGCGATCAAAGGTAACGACTAGAAATTTAAACAGAAAAATAAATATATAGAGAGAAAAAGGTTTATGTATAGAATAAACAAATCGGAGTTTCGGTGGCGGCATTTGTTTTAGAAATACCAATGAAAAAAAAATACATCACAACAAAAAGAACTCTTGAATAGACGGCTTCATTTAGAAATATATATGTATTTAACTTGTTTGATGTTATGTAGAGATAATTCTTTTTTAAGAAAACATGTGGTGATGGATTTTATTATTTAATATTATGTTACTTGTTAGTGCTGCTTTGATATTAGTTACTTACTTCGATTTATGCTCGCGAGTATTAGTTTAGCAATAGGCAATATGTCTATTGCTAAACTAATGGGATAATGTGATTTTCACAGATTTATTGACTACACTATTATTGATGTATTAATTACTGTTGTTGTTTAATGTTCTTAAATATTGTATTACTATAAAGTTTCCTTCTATCTATAAAAAAATACCAAAACCAGGTTTAAGATTATTTATAAAATTCTTAAATAAAGCAATTAAGTTCGCAAAGAAATTATTTATTGTATGAACCCTCCGTTTATTGTATTTTCAGGAAATATATCTTAGCTATCGCCTGTGTAATCTGACGTCGTTGATCTATTTTCTTGAAATATGGCCAACACTGGGTCTTTTTACAAACTGCCTTTATGTAGCACAGGTTTATTAACAATTATTTAAATATTATTGGATTTATAATACATAACAAACATTGTAAGAAAGCATATTATTCGTCAATCTCAGTTAATGCTAAAATATTTATTGTTGAATTTGATACATTTAATACTTTTTCGTTCCTACTGCCCGAAGCTGTGTTACAGACCAAAAGTGTTAGCTATATTTCAATAAAATAGTAACATTGGATTACACAGGCGATAGTTAAGATATTCTATTTCTTGAAAATACAATAAACGGAGGGTTAATAAAATAAATAATTTCTTTGCGAAATTAATTGCTGTAAAAATATTATAAATAATCTTAAACTGTTTTTGGTAATTTTCTAAAACATAGAAAAAGATATTGTAGTAATACAATATTTAAGAATACTAAACAACAATAATGAATACATCAGTAATAGTGTAATTAATCAATGTGGAAATCATATTGTTCAAAAACTCAGGAGGCTGATTGACATATTGTCTATTGCTAAAGCAATACTCGCGAGCATAAATCAAACTAAGTAACTAATATCGTAGTAATAAGTAATATAATTTTAAAATCCCATCGCCATATGTTTTTTTAAAAAAAGAATTATCTCTACATAACATCAAACAAGTTAAATACATATATGTGTATTTCTAAATGGTGTCGTCTACTCAAGAGGCTTTTTATTTGTTATGTATTTTTTTTGCATTAATATTTCCGTATTTGGTATTTCTAAGGAAACACCGCCACCGAAATTCCAATGTGTTTATTTAATGTATAAACCTTTTTCTCTATATATATATTTATATTTCTATTTAAATTTTTAGTCTTTACCTTTGATCGCAATAATACACACAAAAAAGTGATTTATGGCTTTGATAAGTGCATATATCCTCTGAAAGCTGCATTTACACCCAAGAAATTTTAAAATTCACGATTGCTGGTGTCCCGATTTTTCCTGTGTGAAGTGTACAATATTACTATGTGTGAAACATACTAAATTTAAAGTGCTGAAGTTTATATTCAAAACAACACGCATTATTTTTGATACCTTTTTAATCTATTTATTTGGTTCAGCTCTACAGAAAACGTAAAGAATCTGACACCGATTCAGAGACGGGTGCAGCATTAGGGCACAAACGCCACAAACACAGGATAATGCACTCGCTGGACAACCAAATACTCAAACTACCGACAAAACGCGAAGGCCCCAAGTGGGACCCAGATCGCATCCACGAGAATACTCTCTTTATCATGGGCGCGAAAGCGAATAAAGTTTTGGGGTACGGACAAACGAGAGGACGTCTTTACGTGCGTCATCCGGAGTTACTCCGCTACTCCGGCGATCAAGAGGACAAGGAATGGCTTGCGTCGAAGAATCTGATGCCACCTAGCGGCGGAAAAGCGTACTTGATGATCCTAGACGATATAAAAGAGCTGACGATGTCCGACGAATACAAGAACAGCCCCAATTTGCAATTGCACGAGTTGCAGGGCTTCGAAGCGCCCGCATTTTTGAAAAATAAGATCAAAACGTTCATGGATCAAGTCAGGACGGATAAGAAGCTGTTCGATCTCTTCGATTTTCATCGTAGTAGTCAGTCGATGACGTCCCCGAGTACGGCTGTCGATTCGGCACCGTCGACTCCTTCCGATACGATACAAGAATCTCATTCTGTCAGTACGATAAGCTCGAAACATTCTGAACCCAACTTTATACATATCCCGGAGATAAGTCCCGGTTCGAATAACTCTTTGATGTCCGGGCAGTTGACACAAAGTCCGATACCGACGTCCAGTAGCCTTTTGTCGCCAAATATGTTGATGACGATCGCTTCGACCGAGGGACAGAATCAGAACGGATCGATCATGGTGATACCTGAGAATACGCAGAATGAGAGTTGTTTGTCGACACTGTTGGCCACTCATATATCCAGTGATAATTCCCAGGATTTTTAACAGTTGGCGTTGAACGAGTGTTTTACGGGATATTGTTGAGATTTTTTTTTGTTTATCATCGATATAATAATATCTATGATTGCGTTGATGTTGATAATCATAAAATATAGTGATTATTGTAATGTGTATGATATAAATTGTCGTTTTGATTGTTTTTTTTTTAAGATTTAATAATACAGGTGGTTTAGTTGAATAGGGGACAAAATTTGATAGGATGTTAGAGAATGATAGACCAAATAAAACAGTCTTAATATATTTTTCATATAGTTCATTTACGACAACAGACAGTTTGCTATGACATCACGACCGTGTTGCAAATTTCCTCTTTGTCAGAACGTAAAACAAATCGTTAAGCCGGTTTTCCACCAAACGGACAAGTCGAGTTTCTGTTTTGTTCGTGTTTTTTAGAACTTGGAAAACAAATACAAAACTGAAATAAATTCAAAACTCTCGTTTCCACCAAGAGAACTGCATTTTGTTCTAGTTTCGTTTTTATTTTCTGTCCATTCCCAGATAACAATTTAAGGTTTTCACAAGCTTTGTTTAAGGTTGTCGCGACAAGCGAAAAAGCTTGTTTGTAAGCTTGTCATTGACAAGGGTATAAGCGTGTTGCAAGGTTCTATCAAGGTTTCTAGGTGACATAGGACAAGGTTCTCATAAGTTTGTCTGTAAAAACCTAAAATGACAATGTTGAGCCAAGCTTCAGAGAAAGCGTATGTAAACCTTGATAAAAGCTAAAAAAAAAGTTGGCCGGAGATTGGCATCACCATTTAATATTGTCACCGGTCGCCACTGGTTGTCATAACATTTTATTATTGTCAAGCTTGTCGTCGGCAATTGAAAGTCGAGCAAATGAAAACCTTGTCGTAAGCTTACATGTTATCTGGGTGTCAATCAATTCCTGGTAGGATTTTTATTGATTGTTTTATTCAATAACAAATTAATGGCATTAGAGATAAGAACTGTAATGTTTTGTTTGAATTTACTTATTGGGTTTACGAAAAGAAATACATTGATGAGTATAAAAATCATTCAATAATAATAGTATTATTACTCTTAATTATCATTAATTTGAAAAAAGAAAATGATCTCAACACAGATACTACTTTACATCACTTTTATCCAGATAAAAAAATTGATTTGATACAAAATCCACATATGACTATGCGCCTAGTAAAACGAAAACATATTTAAACTAAAAAAACACAATACTATATAATAAATATTTGAAAAACATTAACACAAATATTAGAAAATTATATAAAATAAATATTAAAAAATACATATAAATGAAATATTAGAATATCATATTAAACCCATATGACAAAGTAATATGCATAAAATATTTAAAAAACTGTCGTTTATGATATAAAAAAAATATTTATTTTTTATATTATTTAATATTTTTGTGCTACTTGGGAAGTTTAATGACGTCACCTTTTTTTGTAGCAAATTCGGCATTTTCTGGATTTAGTTTTTCCTATATTGCTTTTCATTTGTTCTGGAAAATGCCTTTCAACTAAGCGTGATTGTTTAGGTGTAGAGCTGCTCGTTGATGTCTGTGGGTGGGTTTTCACTATATTGTTATCTACCAATTTCTCGGTACATTCTATCAAAAAGTGTAATCGATCCAAATGACCTTTATCTTTTTTGTATTTAATATATACTTACTCGAAGCAACACATATCAATTAATCGTAGAAAATTTTTTTAGGCTATTACGGGCAGCCGTGTAGGCCACCATAACTCAATCTCCCAAATCTACGTCGCCCATATAATCATTATTATTACATTACAATAATGGTAGATATCTTGTGATTGGTAACAGCATCAAGTAACAACACAAAATATTACTTTAAACAAATGTGTTGCATAAAATAATAATGGCATACATGATAAAATAAAATAAAATAGTTTTAGTTAGTTTCTACATAACTCTCTATCCTCAATGTGGCATACTGATTTGATATAAATTTGAAGAATTTGGAGTTTCTGCAATCCTCACTATCCACAATGGGATATTGCCATTTAAACAAAGTTGTGATTTTTTGACTAAAATATTGCACTACAACCATCACAATGTTTTGCTTAAAATTAACTTTTCTCATTTCTCCCAAACTAATCATCATTCCAAATGATTTCTTAGTGTATTTAATTATATTTAATTTTAATATTTCTGGTCTTTTGAATGGAAACCTGAAAAATACAATATATGTTAAATAAGTTTATGTATATAAATAAACATAAATTAATAATAATTGCCACAAATTTATATATACAAAATAAATACAAAATAACTCAATTATTGGCTTTAGATTAGGTTGGATAAATTTTATTTCAATATATATATTTAAAAGACAATTTACCTTTGAATTTAATTTGACTGTTAGGTGCCCATATATTTTGACATCCGTAAGCACAACAATATTGCACTATTTTGTTAATCAGAAATTAAATAACACAAATAAGTTCGATAGCAACGTCAACACGCCCTCTAAATACGTGCAACAGACAGAATAAGGGATTCCTTAAACAGCAGTCGCACCCTTCTAACACGCAAGACCGAAAATTTTAAATCTCGCCCTCTTACGTTCGCATTCCAGTAGTTATATACACTGCAATGGATGTGACAAGCATGCAATTTAAAAAAAACAGTAGGTACCAACATAGTATCTTTCATCGAAAAATGAAAAAGTTACGTATGCTGTGAACTGAATGTCCAAGCATATAAGTTTAAAGAAATTAAAAATGACAAAATTAATTTAGCTAGCTCAGCAAAAATGAATTTAAAAGGGCGCCAGAGATTCTTACAACTCAGAGTAACTATCTTAAAAAGTAATAGTGGGCGTTTGCAAAATTGACTTTCTTTAAAATCCCCAAAAATTGAAATGGCTGATTCAAAAATAAAAGAACTATTTAAGATGATATTTACAATCATTAGATTTATTGTATTAAAAAGAAAAAAGAAAAAAAAACATTGATACAAATTTACAGGAAAATTAAAACCATGAATATAAGATTCTGGCAAACAACAAACCTGCATAAGATTCTATAATTAAAAAAGGACAATGCAAATCCTTTAGCAAACAAAATGGTGAATTCGTTCTAGAAGGAATTTCTTATACCACAAAAAATCCACGTGGTTTCAAAATTATCAAGCAAACTAAAATTTAATTCACATAACGTAGAGAAACAACAAAATTAAAAATGAAATTTAATCAAGCTCACAGCTTCACTTCACCTACCCCGAGGTGATTAAAATAACATTAATATGAAAACTACAAAAAAAAACGGAAAATTTAAACTCTAAACGCGATCTCTTCTAAAACGAAAATTATTAAAAAGCCTTACATGTAAATTGTGCACAACGATCTAACACTAATTAATAAACGAATTACTAGATGGACGATTTTAAAAATTTCAAACAACGAACTACATCTTACAATGAAAAAGAATTACCAGAAACGGTAACCAAAAACAACAAAACAAGACCATACACGCGCTCGTCTATCTGGTAACTGCTCCGGCCTCTAAGGTAACATTCGCATATATATAAAATTTACATTTGCGTGCGATGAACGCACAGCGCAACGCAAAGGAAAAACTAGCATATAAACTATATACAGGAGTACGCAAAATGTACAAATAAATGAAATTAACTATACACAACTGAACAAATAAAATGATACTAACAATTAAATCAAAATTCTTAGCAAAATAAACAAATATTAGAATTGTGGAAACCCTATCATTGTTTTGACAAGGCTGATTTGGAATAAACAAAAATACACATTTAAATTTCCGAAACCCGGGGTGCCAGACTACAGCAGTATATGTTAGTTGGTTATTTTAATAATATAGTATTGCATGACCCGAAATTGCAAGTAATGGCGTAACTCGTCTGTTATAGTAAATGAAGTATAACTCAATAGGGTAAATTTACAACAATTATTTCGTTGTTACGGTGTTTCAGATTCAAAATTAGCTCAGGTTTGACGCATTTTCATTAGCTGTTATATGAAAATCAAACAGAAACGATGTAACAGCGAAATAATTATAAGTTGTAAGTTTAACTTTTTTTTTTTTCTTGAGAACGGTGTGGTTTTCTTTTGTGCTTGGTTTGTCATGCTTTAACGCCCTGTCAAATTTTGTCTCCTATCTTAAAACCAGCCCGTATACAAATATGTACACCCACCGAAGACTGGGTCCTTGATTACAGCTCTATTTTGATTAAAAAAAAAACTGTTATATAAAAGTTTTACCTAAAAATATTTTTGACTATTTTATTTATAAGAAAAAACAAATGAACATTATACCACGATAAAATTCATGCTTACTTAAAAGTATTTACACCTAGTAATTATTTTTAATTATCAAAATGTATAGATCTGCAAAAATATATCCTCTTTCTGTTAAGTATATTTCTACCCTCTTTTGCAAATTTTGGGGTAGCTTTTTCAACAATTCTATGAGATGGATAAAAATGCCTCCCTCATTCTATTCTTTGGCTCTTTCTTATACACAAGTTTCTTTAGGTAGCCCCCCCCCCTCTCCTTCCGCCTCCCCTCCTCTTTTGTTTTTCCTGGTGATAATTAATTTATAACCGAAACGTGCAGTGAAAAGGTATTTAATAAAATATACGAATTGTATATCACTTGTGCATTTTTATATATTATATAAATTGTAATGTGTGTTTAAAAATGTTAATTTATAAGGGGCTCGAATACAAAAAAAAAAAGAATTAGAACTCCAAAATTGTTTATTGTTGGTTTTGGTAGGTCCTTTAATTCTCTAAATAGATAAATATATTTATAAACCACATTAGTAAGTGTTTGCAACCGTGCATTTCATTGTCCAAATTATGACTTTATAAACATAATGATTTAGTTTGAAAAATATATTTGTTTTTATTTTTTTTTGTGTGCTCCAACCCCATTAATATTAATGCAAACTGTAAATATACACTTAGAGCAACAAAGATTGAATGACAATATAATAACAGCGACAGAAAATTCAATTGCTTTAGTTGCATTATGGGTAAAGGTCTAATTAGAGAGTATTTTTGATAAAAAAGGAAACAAATATAGAACCAGCACGCTTCAATCTTTATTGCTCTCATTGTAGAATACACACGTGCATTTTGTGTTGTCTACCTTTTAAGCTGCCACACGAGATTACCCACAATGCATTAGTGTATTGCAGAAAATCAGGAAATGTACCAAACATTATTTTAGCAATTATTTGTCAAGCCCGGTTTGCGGTTTATGCTATAAATAATTGTGGTTAGAATTATAATGTAAAATTATCGTTGTGTCATCATCAATGTTTTAATTTTACCGGTACAAATCTGACCTTGAAAATATTTTCTTTTTTATATTTTCTCTATAATTTATTATACTTAACTATAATTATTCATAACGTAAAACAGACTTTATATTAAAAAGGCTATTTGTAAATTGTTAATTGTCTAAATGCATAGATATCCTAAATTATATTTTTCCTATATTTGAAAATTTATTATAACCATTACATGAAAATGGCCATTGTAAAAACGTGTAGGCAAAAATACTTTTTAGAGTAACAATTTCCAGAAAGAAAGCATATTAAAATAAGAGCTAGTAAGTATTAAGTTATTATTTGAATTTGTGTTTAAGGTATATATGAAAAATGTTTAAAATCTCAAATGAAGTACATTCATTTATCGTAACTGGATTGAATATAGATGTAAAGATTTTGGGTGTTTTTAGACGTGATTTCCACTTGTATACAAGATGCCCCACAGAACAATAATTTTGCAAATTCCAGTGTTGCCAACTAGTAGAGTAATCAATAAAAATCTTTTTTTATAATGTATATATTTGCAGCATTATATTACAAGCTGGTCTGATGAATGTGCTCTTCATTGGGAACAAATATTGTAAGAACATTAATTGTGTTAGGTTGTTTAGAGGGTGGTGATATGCAAATTGAAAATTTCAAATTTTTATTAAAATCATAAATATGAGTAATGGGATACTTGTATAATTCTGCTTGAAGTAGTTATTGAGTCCATTAAGATATTCGTTTTAAATAACAAACCCAAAGGTATCTAAATAAGTTAAAAAAAGTCAATATACCAAAATTACAGTGTTGCCATTCTGCCATCATATAGATATTTAACATAATATTACTAATTCCCTGGAATATTACGTTGTGATTAGAAAGAGAATATCTTTGAAGCAGACAAGTGTGTGAATCGCATCTTAGAAAACAATTTATGGTTACCACATTTAGTATAAAGTTATCTTATTTATTTTTCCTTACACATACTGGCAAAATTTAAGCAAGCTAACAATAAGGTAAATGAAATGATAAGAACATTTTATTACCCTCCAGTCGCTATTTATTGCTGTACAGCGTCTTATGGCCAATATTATTATCTTTCCTTATCACTTGCCAGTGCAAATCCATGCTCTTCAAAACTTATTGCCTTGTACTATACATACTTCTTTTATCGATTTTGAATTGCACAGAAAATATAGTTGTTTTACTATACTGAAAACTATGACTACAAGGAAAGCAACTTTCTTTGAAACTGCAATATTAGAACATTTGATTTAATAATGGAAATTTAATAAAAGATTGCTAAATTAAAAACCAAACTATGCCCTCGCGTGGATGTACTGCACTGCCGTTCAGGAAATGCCATATATTTACCACCGAAGACAAAAGTCTTGACTCAAAATTAAAGACAGAAATATTGAAATACTGAAGAAAGTCAAATGATTCTGACTCTATTTATATCAAATTTGAGTCAAGACTTTTGTCTTTGGTAGTACATATATCTATTATAAGCATCATACAGTTTTCTAAGGTGAGAACAGATTATATAATAGTCGCTATAATATATATAGAATAATTAACAGCGAGAGATAATCCTATTTCAATTAATGTAGATACTAAGGTTGCCACCTTTTATATGTGTTTGGCGAGGACAAAACAAGGAGGGAGGGATATAAGTCTAAAGTTAGGGCATAATCGAATGATTGATCATCATTTAGTATGAGGACTTTTTCTGTTGCTAACATCTCTATAATTTATTCATAAATTAGCTCTTGCGAGGATTTCTTGTTGTCAAAGGAGGAGAAAGTATCAAAACGAGGACAATCCTCGCTAGACGAGGACAGGTGCCAACCCTAGTAGGTATAGTAAATAAATCATGTAAAAAAATTAGAATACTCCCAAAAGTCATATTTTGCGTCGCCATTTTGAAAGTGTACCTTTTTAATAAAGTAGGGAACAAAAATTACCGTTTATTTTAAATAAATGTGAATTTGTAATGATTATTTACTTGTTAAATCCATTTATTATGATTATAAAAGACAGTACATGTTGCCAAATGTCAATTTGTAATATTTGTAATATGACAAAATATATTATTAATGTTATTATCTGTGCCTTTTTATTTATACAATGATTTATCTTTATGTCCCCGCCTTTATCGATTGTAATTATAAGTATTCAATTCCTGTTCTTTTTTTATATTTAAATTTTACGCATAAAGTCACTACAGTTCACTATATTATCTACACAAACATAAAACATAACCTCTAACCTTCCTACAATGTTGCACACTCTAATGACATTTTGCCAGATTTAGTGATTTTTTTTTTGTTACATTTAGTGAAAACTTTTATAGAAGAAAGAGTCGATTTCAGTATTTTTTTTATATATAAATCCTTTTTCTAGTTGCCAGGTAAGAATAGAATCATTAGAACCAGCAAAAAAAATTATTGAATGGGAAAATGCCCCTAAGAAAAGTTGTTTGGCAATTGATTTTCTGTTTACTGATAACGGCAGTTGTATTATCTTCAACATTTTAGTTGTTATAGCAATCATATTTTTTTAAATGGTAAGCACAGATGGTAGGTAAGTCATTTTTTTCTTTCTTGATATTGTGAAATTCTATAAAGTGAAGAAGTTTTTCATTTATCTATAAAATTTTCTAACAAAATTAACTTTGTAAATGGTATTAGAATCTTATTATCTTAAAAACTAATTAAATCGTACTGAACTATAAGAAAAACGGAATATGGCTTTCTTTTCCGAATATTTTGAGAAATCTTTATACAAAAGCAGAAATTCTTTTGTGTAAAAAAAAAAATAATAATACAAAAGAATATGTAGTTAAATTAAACACAATGCCATTAATACTTACAGTTTTAAAATTAATATTTTGTAACACTGGATCAATAATAATAAAGTGTTGAAATTGGTGACCAGTTTTCTTTAAACAATAGCCTAAATCCCTTAAAATTGCATCTGAATGTAATGTCTATTAGCTTAGGTTTCGTATTTACCGCCATTAATATCAGGTTGGTAACGGCTAAAACAACGTTTAACTGTCAGTTGATTGTTAATCATTGATTTGTTAATAAAGATCACTAAAAAACAGTACACTGAAATAGGCTGCATTTCTGTTGAAATTCTGGCCTTCAAATTTATCCACATTTCACAGATTATTTTTGATTAGTTTTAGTTTTCAAATATCCTCACATTAAGAAATTCATTGGTGTTAAACTTCCAGACAATTCAATAGAACCTCTCCTGTCAATTCATCTGCTTGGGAACTGTTGATTTAAATATTCTCTGACAAATTCGAATTGGGCTGGTAATCCATCCTAACGAAACCAAATGTGTTTGTAATTCGATTTGCATGCAATGCCGCAGATAGAATCACGTGATTTATCGTGTAAATTTTGTTTGGGCACTTAGCTAAGCAACATGTGATATTCCTTGACTTAACCTTCCACCTACGAAAAATAGACAAAATAAATGCAATAATTCCGGAAATTAGTAAGTGACATATTTTCGAACAATTTTTGTCATTCAATAAAAGCGGAAAATGACGTATATATATTATATGTTCATTTTTCTACAAAATTTAGCTCAATCTTTTGTCACAGAATTCGTTATAAAATCTAAATGATTTCGACAGCGCCATCTAAAATATTTCGTAAATTTGAGTTGGCGTCACTGTCAAACTGC
Organism: Protaetia brevitarsis; assembly: GCA_004143645.1. NCBI lineage: Eukaryota > Metazoa > Arthropoda > Insecta > Coleoptera > Scarabaeidae > Protaetia > Protaetia brevitarsis. The sequence continues at coordinate 73,209 of RXPK01002208.1, read as the reverse complement.
CTTCGCGTACATAAGAGCAATGTTATTTTTTATTTTTCGTAAAACTTAGTTGCATTATTGAATTATCGAGGAATTATTTACGTTAAATCTTCAATAGAATAGAATCGCCTCATCGTTTATGGTTTAAAAATGGAAAATAGCAGATAGTGCGACTTCGAAAACTTCCATGTTTATCGATATGACTGGTGATTGTAAAATTCGAATCTCGCAACCCCACTATACCTAATAACGGCAAACAGGAGCAACTTTGGCGGTGGCATATTTCAGCGCGACAGAGTCAACAAAGGGCGGGTTTAAATTCAATTAAACTTAGAAAATAAAAATCGAATGGGATTACACTTCGTCCGGACGTTGGTGAGTTGAACACAAACAAATTATTGAAATAAAATTAGACGAATTTTGTTTGGGTTATTGAGAAGGGGCTGATTACAATTTCAGCGGGGTTTGACGGTTTATTTTACGTGGGAAGCATTTGTAATGTAGTGTGAAGTTGTGTAGGAACTTAAGCAACATTGTTGAGCGTAAAAAAACGTTACATAATGAGACATATTTGACGTTGTTTCTTTAGTTAGGTCTTACCAAACGTGTTTTCTTATGCTGTTTTTTGTAATTGTCGACATATGTAGGTACGTAGCGGTTCATATAGTATCTATAAATTATATAAAAGAGGTTATTTTTAGAAGTATGAGTTTATTTTATGTTAGTTACCATGTAGTATAAAATAATTATACACTTATTATGTGGGTTAATTTCCAACAACAAACATTAACATTAGAAAATACTTAACCACAAATAATCTAATCTTAATTTGCATTGTTCCACGGCTTGTGTTAGAAGTTTTTTTTTGTTCTACGATACACTAGAATTGATTTCTTTTTAATTCTACCGCTGGAAAAAAAACAATTTTGATTGTTTTTAATTATTTAACAATGTCACACTTTTAAAATTACTTTGCTTTGAGAGTGAAAAATCGATTTCAAGAGTACTGCTAGAAAGAAAGGGTGTATTTACGATTTTTTTTTGCGATTTCAGTCGAATTGAACTGTTATGCATTGAATGAATCGTACTGAGGCCTGGAATACGAAAATAGCATCGAAAAGTCAATATTTCTAGGGGTGGCGGAAATATGAGCAATTTTTCATCATCGGAAACGCAAAATAATTGCCAATAATTACTGAAAGAAAAATTCGTGCACGGACTAATGGGTATTCTTCCATAACAGTGGCAGATAGGAAAAAAAGTTTGTATAAATTGTTGTAGTGTTGTTTATGATTTTTCTAGTGATGGGTTGCTACGAAGCAAACTGCTATTCTGTAGCAGCTAACAACAGTTACGGCCGTTTGCACCGTTCGTGATTAAGTTATAATTAAAATTTAATCATAATTAAAGTTTAAATTCCCTTGCACCGACTGCTTAATTAATAATTAAATCCTTAATTCGTGATTATCTTTAATCAGTACCCAAGATACGAATTAACTCATAATTAAAGTTGGCGCAAGCGTAGTTTCTTTGTTTACAATCGTGTTTATAGGCGATTATAGGTTATGTTATGTGGTTTTTGGTTATGATACAAATATCTGTGACTGTAAATTGAAATAGCTGGCTAATTAAAGTGTTCAGTTTGAAGATTAGGACAAGGAATAGCGGCGTGTAAGAAGTGTATATGTGGCAGGGTTTTAGAAAGTCCGAGGTATATCAAAAATTAATTCCTGAAATAAAAACTGACAATAAATGTATTTGAGGATTATTCGTGGTTTCAGGTGGGAATGACCCGGAGGTATTTCGTAATAGGAAAGGATATCTTTCTATAAATTCACAATTTTTATATAGGTAATGCAAATTTAAAAATAATGGATATCGTAGTACGACGGCCAGGGAATACACACTTTAACGATCCATTATTTTCCATAAGCGACAGTGGATATGCTTCAAAAACATATTTATTGGCCCCACTGTTAAATTCTGAAACAGTTGTGAAAAATCGTTATAATGAAAGCCATATTACAACACGGAATGTCATTGAAAGCATGTTTCTAAGAAGAATATTTTCCAATACTGGCATATGGTTGTCGCTTAAGGCTGGATACCTTTATGGCAGTAATAGTTGGTACCTCAGTATTGCACAATATAGCCATAAATATGTATAAAGAGGAAATCAATGAAGAAAAATTAAATCAAGAAATTTTAAATGGACAACTTCATGAGATTAATTATGACGCTGTCGATGGTGTACCTGCTGCGACACAGGCATTACTAATTAATGATTATTTCAACAATTTGTAATTCATTGCTATATAGAAATTAACTTTTGAACATTTTTTTTTGTATTTGTTTTCTTTGGCTTTTGTATAAACGAAATATATTTTATTTACTCTAAATGCATTATCACTTTGATTTTTTTTAAAAGAAATATTGTGTATGTAATTAACCATTTATTTATTAAATAAAGGGAACAAAATATATAAGGAAATGATGGTAATAATAAAATAATTCTAACAAGTAATAGCAGAGGTTAAATAAAGTATCAAAAATTGGAGCATTTGCGGAACAAACAAATAAAAGAATTGCATAATGAAAAAAAACCTGCATTCACATATTAATTTCCATTTTAAAACTACTACTCAACTTTTTTTATTTCAATATCTAATTCTGTAGCAATTTTCTTCAGCTTAAATTCCAATAACTTTCAAATGCCGCTTAAAATCGCGCATTCGCATAGCGGCAATTTTCATTATGATGGAACAGTGTTCCCAATATAAATACGATTTTTGACTAAAAACTAAACTTAAGGCACTACCAACCTATATTTTTGTCGCAAACTTTTTAATTAACTAATCATTAACTAAATTTGTTCGGTGCAATCCAATTCATATTTAATTCGTAATTAAATTTAATCTTTGATTAGTTAATTAAAATGTTAATCACAGAGGGTGCAAACGGCCGTTAGCAGTTTGTAGCAGCTGTTCAATATAAAAAAAAAACTGCTACTTTTTGTAACAGTTTCCTCATATAGTGGACAAGTGCGAATGTTGTGAAATACAGGGTGATTCACGAAACCCGTCCATTAAAAGTTTTGGATTTTGAAATGATATCTCGATTTTGAAACTTTGGAGTTAAGCATAGTTAGCTATGATCTGTTTAGAAAAAATAACTTCATCTATGTCGCACTTCCGGCTACATCGAAAGTCATGGCCAATTTTGATATTTTAAATAGAAATTTATATTTTTAGTGCATTTTTAGGTTCTACTAGGCATTTTAAAGCAAATTTTATAAAACAACTTCTTGGCTATCGGTTTCCGTTTTAGAGTTATTTTGGTTTTTGAGAAAAAGAGCACAAAAAAATATGATGCATTAAAAGCGTATAATAGCTATACTGTAGGAGATAGAGAGTTGTTATGTGAACTGTGAAGAGTGTGGATTCTCTACTATTTAATCAAGGAATAAAACGTAAACAAATAATCTAGAGTTGATTTAGCGTAGGGGAAGGTGGGGCAAGATGGGAACATTAATCTTTAGAACACTGCATCAGGATTGCAAATTGATATACAAAGTTCTAAGTACGCTTCTTGTAATCTTTAAACATTTATCTGCTGATGGATGAATTTACATTTTTTCGATGGGTACTCTTGATGTGAGAAAATGTTGAAAAGAAATGTGTAAATACACCATCTTGCCCTACCATGGGGGCAAGATGGGGTGGCAAGGGTTCCAGGTGAGTTAAGAATGGGTCGTACCATAAATCTAGGTAGTAAACAAAGCTTCAATTCTTTAAAGCGGAACTACTTACAATAAAAAAAATGCAATAACGATAAGAATATTAAACTTAATCTTCACAATTGAGACAATAGAAGACAAACTCATCCACGTTATTCGCACAGCCTCCATGTACCCAACCTCGCCATCCATGGCATTGTATCAATACTTCCCCTTACAATACGAACATTGAGCGTCATCTTCCTCAACAGAAGAACTTGATTATTTCCTTGACGTTTCCTGAAAATCTATCTCTTTGCTTTCCTTACAAAATTCGGCTTCTTGATCTCTTCTGTTTTCTTCTTTGTCATTTTTTTTTTCCTTTAACTCTCACTTAGCACTTCTAGTTGCCTTAGGGATTCTCCAGACTTCTATTTTCTTGTAGCAGATTTTTATACGTAGTGCTTGTAAGGATTGTTGTCTTTCCCTTGTTACGCTTTGATTGAACCTGTACTTTATTCCTAACATGAGAAATAGGCATTATGGCTTCGAGAAAGCATAATGGCATATCCAGGCATAACGGACCAGACTGAAGAGTGAAATAGTGATGTCCCCATGTTGCCCCATACCAATAGCCCCATCTTGCCTCTTTAGGACATTTTCTGGTTATGTTATAATAATATATTAGATATTTGAAATAAATAACGCACTATAGAAAATACATGCAATACATGTCAATTAATAAGCACAAAAAAGTCTAGTTGTAAATAATTTGCTTATGCTTCCGATACTGGTCGTTGAACTCATCATCAAAATAATAACGAAATTCTGAAAATTGCAAAGTTCACGCACAAACAGTAATAACTTTGTTATTACGACTAGTAAAGTTTCCTACATTACAAAAAACATAAAACAGCATTATTTGACAGATGCTTACTGCCGTTTTGTAGATAAGACGATGATCCCATCATGCCTCGTGGACCCATCTTGCCTCACCCTCCCCTAACTTCTTAGTACTAAAAGTTTTTTTTCAAATGGAACGCCCTGTATATTTTTATATCATTCGATGTAGAATTGAATTCTCTATCGAAAAGCTAGACCTATCTCAATCGCTTCCTTCAGGATCAGTGATTTTCAGAATATGTAGTTTGGAATTAGTATTTTCTTGGAAAAATAGCAAGCAGTAGGCTGTGGACACTACGTAGCATTACTAAATAATGTCAATCTACAGTCAAGTGATCTGTCAACTTATTTTAGTCTGTGTTGTTGTGCGTATTGTACCAGCAAAAATTGAAAACCATTTTCTTAAGTATAGAAACGCAGATATCTTAAATTTGTTTTTCATTCACGGGGAATGTAATAAAATTATAGTATATATGTAGAACTTTCCGAATGTTTAATGAGGTATATCCTCATTTTCGGCCTATTAGCAGAATACATTTTCGAAGGATTCAGGAAAACTTTTTGCTTACTAGAAAATGGAAGCATAATAAACCGATGCCAAAACCAATAACATAGGATGAGAATTATGAGGGTAATGCTATTAGTTTACTTTCAAAATTTGAAAAATAGTAATTATCAAATTTCGTTGTAAAAACACCAAACGTACAAATAAAAGAATGTTTTAACACAACACAAGCTTAACTCTTTTATTTCTTCACCAAAATGCTATGTTTCACCACTTTTTAGACTCTTGAATCACAGGTACGTATATTGGAATCGTAAATACTATATAAAACAATTTATTTAATACAAAAAAATATGTGTTCAAACTCCCCCGGCACTTTAAATGAATGAGGTTAAAGAAATGTCAAAATAAAAATAATAAATTTAAAATTTAGAGCCATCTACCCGTAAATAGCAGAAACTAAATTTATTAGATAATTATAATCTGGGTTATCGATATTAGTTAAGAATAACTATTTTATCACATACCACCTCAGTGATTGAAGGCAACCCTTAAATATTAAAAGTTCCTAAAATAACTAAAACTAATGGCGGTTCATATAAATCTAACCCCAAATTAACGTATAGTGAACATAAATTATAAAATTTCTGATTAATATTGCATTGAAACTAATTAATTATTTTCTTTTTTAGGTAGGATATACTTGATGGAATACTAATTTGACTGCGGATGGCACACTCTAAGCAATTCTCTGGGTAAAGGTTGGACTTTCGGTTCGACGGGTACCAGTATCGGTCAATAGCATGGAATGGTATTCTGTCCGGGATTCTTCGTAGGAAACTTTATAGGAAATTCTCGACAATTTTACAGGTAAAATTAAGGATTTAATTATTCAGGAGTAATATCGATACTTTTTTAGGTAAACACTTCGTGGAACGTTGATATTTTTGATAGTATGGCATAAAAATCGTTATAGGAATTCAATATCAACCGTCGTCTTTCGTGGCCACAGGCAGAATGAGGATTTAAACTAAATTACCAGTACTCAGCCTCCGATTGTTATCGCTATCAGGCAAGCCAACATTAAATTTGAATAGATACCAGTAACTGACATAAAGATACCGTTATTTACTCTAATTCGAGAGGAATACGGCAAAAGTTACCAAATAGACATCCCGAAGGATAAAAAATCTCGCCAAGCAAAAAATAATAAAAACATAAAAATATACCAGGTAAGCTTGAATTAACATAGAAAATAAAGTTTACATTATAATTAAGGCTATACTTAGCACCTATTGTAAGATGGTCCATTTTTATAGTCATTCCTAACAAATTCAAAATTTGCGTGTGAGTGTAGACAACTGAGTACTCTTTTCAACTTGCAATTACTTCTTTATTTGGCTTTAAAATCTGTTTTAAATGATTCTAAATTATATTCCTTACCCCTGATTCCATAGCAATATATTGTAACACTACACCGAGAGAAAAAAAGTATTATATTAACTAATAAAATGGTGTATTGAACACTTTTTTCTTTTTCAATATGAGCAATGATATCTCAGTGTTAATGCAATACGTAAAAAATGTTAAATTGCGTTAGTTAACTGAATAATAATAAATGTTGTAAGAAACAGACTACGCCTGATTCTTTGAACATGTACTTAATTTTCCATTAACAATTTCTACCTGCTAATTGAATAATACAACAACATTATCCCAACACAGTTACTTGTTGTAGACACACGAAGTAATAATTGTCTCTATAATTTTATAATATTGGTTTAGCACTATAAAATGTTGATTCAAAACTTATAGTGTTTCATTTAACCTACCTGTAGTATTCATCGAATGACTATTTGCATGTAATTCAACACCTTTAGGTGGTTATATGAAAAAGATTTTCTTGTTAGTGGAACCATTTTCGATTTTGCTTAAAATCACGTTACTGATCGGGCGAGTTTTTAATTTCATCGATGGATCCATCGATTACTGTATCATTAATGTATTAAACAGAGATATACTGTAATCGATGGATCTATCGATGAAATTAAAAATCCGCCCGCACATTCAGCAATTAACCCATTGATAGCAACTTATAGCTATATATTGCCTAATTAGGAAGACTATAGTAGGTAATAGGAGAAAAACATTTACGGCATTATATACTAAACTTATATTAGCTTAATACATAACTAAAAAATTACAAAGATTTTATTCATACATTTGAAAGGAAAGTACAATTTAACGTTTCATAATAAATCATTAATAACAACATTTAACCAAAATTCGTTATCAGCATTTACCGATTTCGTAATACTACCCACCAAATAATCATTATTTTCAACGGAATTGGTTTTTATCATATTAATCGATTTACTTAAACAATTAGAGGCAAAATGATTTTTACGATTACATTTATCACATATTTTACCATAAGCTGGACAACTGTTTTGCGCATGCGTAAAATTACAACGTGTACACCGACCTGTTCTAGAATTGTTCGAATCCGTTACAAACGATCTTGTTTGAATTTGCCGGACACCTTTTTCCAATAATCTTCCATCCTTGTGCGGCTCTTGGGTGAAACGTGTCTTCTGTCTTGCTCCTGCATCCGGCTGTCGATGTTTATATGTCGATGAGTTTTCCAGCGTAATTTCAATATTATTTAAAATTTCTCGAACTTCCTTTCCTATACAATGTAACACAATGTAACAGCGTCGCTGCTTGTATTTCGGCTGTTTTCTCACTGCAACCACTCGCGGTAGAATATAATTTCCAATCTTCTTTGAATTGCCTCCAATTTTTTGCTAAGTCCCCGTCCATTTTCATCTTCTCGGGTTGAGATACATTCTCCATTTTGTTTTGTTCCTTTCTGACACTTTTTTTTATAATTTGTTACACTTTTTCTTCCTTTCACTGATTTTTTTTTTTGTATTTTGTTTGTTTTTATTCTGACTGCGCCATGTTATATGTATATACTGCGCGATGGGTTTTGATTATCTTTATTATTCAATATTAATGTTACAGAAGCTTACAAACATAGGTCTTATTGCTACGGAGGTTGGATACTGACTGACTATACGCATGTGCGATTACCTATATGTAATAGTATTAAATATTACATTTCATTGAGTTAACACCGATAGTAAATATTTAAAGAACACCTTTTTCAAATGTCAAATCGACAATTTGTGGGATTAAACCAACAAGATAAAATATTGGTTACGCCTGAACACTATAATCTTGTTAAATTAACTCTAAAGTGTGCAACAATATAAATATGTTTGTTTCAAATAGGTGCATATGATTCAGTTAAATGCAACATGGTTAAATCAATGCTCAAATTCGTGACACTACGAAAAATGTTGAAATAACCATTTCATTTCTCTCAGTGTACAGAGAAGCTTACAGCCCGGTATATAAAAAAATAAATTTTAAAAATGATACATTAATTAAATTAGTAAAAATTAAATTTTCCACATCCTAGTGTCATCTATCTATATCGGTATTAAAACATAAGTGTGCTCTCTCCCATGCCAGATGGCATGCAGGGCAAGAATTTCCGATTGAAACACGTTGACATAAAAAAAATAACGAATAGCTAGTTACCCCTCTTATTATCTCAGAACGTGTGGAGACGGTATGGAAGACTGTTGCCAAAATGTCCTCTCCTTCGATTTGGGTGTTTAAAAGCCAGTTTCCAGGATGTCGTAGTCATGCTAGTGTTGTACCTCGATAGTAATCAATCTCTCATGTATAATGAAAACATTTAAGTGTGAATAAAAGTGGTTTTATTTAGTAACAAAGTTCGAAATGTGAACCTGTGTAAAATCAGACATAAACCTAAGGATATTCTTATCTCAGGTAAGTTACCTATGTTCGCTTATTTAACAACAATTTGTTTTGCTAGTAATTTCACTTTTTGCAATACAAATTCATTATCGAGAATGCGAATACGTTTAAATTAAATTTCAAAATTCCCGTGCTTTCTAAACGTTGAAATGGAGTGCTATGCTTGAACGACGTGTGAATCAGAATGACCAACCTTGATGGTAAAATTACTGGATATTGCTTCGTACCGTAAATACATATCAAATATTAACCTATAAAAGTACCAACTTATAGGAAATTAAAAATTGAATGACGAACCGCCCACAAGAATATTTTATAATACTTTCGAAACACCCTGTTTAATCCTCAAAACAAATTTAACTAATAGATATAAATAACTATGTTGTTTTTTGAAACCACTGATACAATTTTATTAATATAGAGAATTCGATAAAGCTGAATATATATTCTTAAGTGCATATAAACGATGAATGATTGCGTGAATTTCGAAAGGCTAGAAGTGAGGATACGTACAGAAACGGTCATGGATTATTCAAAAGTTTCTTTATAAGAGATTCGGTCCATAATGCAGCCTCGAGCGCGGAACTAAGCCGTCAGCTAGCGCGAGGCAAGGTTAAAGGAAACAGAACATTAGATTCGCTTCATTTATGTATGTATTCTGGGATATTTGGCCCTACCAGAGTTAATTTACTGACGTGTAACTTATACACAAATTGCTTATTACCACTATTCTGGTTGAATTATCGGAATAATTAACGACACCTCACAAATTGGTCCCGTTAATTGAAGTCTGGTATTAGTAGTTAATCATGATCACAGTTCCGTTATACAATATTATTATACGGGCAACTTGCGGTGGTATGTCTATCTAATAATTCGTATCGAGACGCAAAGTTTAAGAAGTTGTACCTACAGAATTTGGGAAAATATGAAACGAAATTATGTTTTACATAGATTATGAATTCATCAAGAATAAATTATGTATCTGTGGAGCACTCTCACCATTGCACTTTATTCACGAAGTTCTTCATGAATAAATTTGTGAATTTATTTGACTATATGATATACATATAATAATAATAATTTTTTATTTTTACTGCAAATACAGTTTAAACTTTACATATTCATAAGTAATTTCATTGAATATTACAATTGCAGCAAAAAACTCAGCGTGATATTCAGATATGTCCGATAATGGACATCTGCTCTTCCATATCACCCTGATTACGTGAACAAAGTAAAGCACTCTTACTATAATTTAAGAAAATGAAAACAGAAATATACTATATTGTGAGATACATGCTGTCTCTGACTCAAACCACAAATCAAACGGATACAACAATTTTGAATGAGTTGAATTTTTTGCGCAGTTACCCAGTCAATAGAGTGGTGATACACGATGTCAGCGCAATTAAAATGTGACAGAACCAACACGTCTGACAACAATACTTTAGTACGTTGTGGCAAAACAGATTTGTGGGAATATAAAAGTTTCAGCACCCCAAATGCTCGTTGAATGCAGCCGTTGATATGTTCCCTAAACTTTGAACCACAGTCCAACTTGGGTCCCCACATTTTTACTGGTATCGATGATGGGGAGGATACTATTGATCCAATCATCACAGTGGCATTATCAATGTTCCGTGTTCCTCGAGGAAACACCATCACACTCGACTTCTCAGGGTTTAACTTTAGGGCATGTGCTTCTGCAAATAATTTCGCAGATACCAAATCTTCATTCAGATGCTCCAATGCTTGATCAGCACCATCAGCCGCAAAAGATATGTAACGCTGCGTATCATCTGCATAATTGTGTAAATTAGAGTAACTCCTCTGCAGCGGCCTATTTGGATATGTAAATGGCAAACAGCGCTGGTCCCAGTATGGAGCCTTGGGTACACCCGAGGTTACACTTTTCACTACGCTGACTAACGCCATTCGGGAGATGAACATATTGAAATCGATCTGTCAAATAATCTTTAAGTAGTTGCGCAGATGGTGGTGCAAAGCCAACATACTGTAACATAAAATATAAAATGTCATGATTGATGGTGTCGAAGGCCCTGGAGAAGTCCAATAACATAAGAAAAATAGACTTTCGCAGATTTGCAGCCCTGCAGATGTGATCCACAATATGAAGTAGGGCAGTGGAGCAACTGTGTCCAGGACGAAATCCGGATTGAGAGGTGGGAAAATCTATGAAATCTAAATTAAATTAGTTTAGCAAAATTGTATAATAAAAATCATATTAAATCCAAACTAGCACAGAAGAGCCTTTGTGCTTTTGTTCAGAATATATTACTTTAAAAAAAAAGTCTGTTAATTGTTTCATAACTTCGTTTTAATTAATTAAAAGTAATGCTGAAGATGATGACCTTCAGCTTCTAAACACGCCTCGATTCTAAGTTGCATATTGTTTAAGATTGTTTCTGGTATAACACGTACAGTTACAGTAATTGCTTCCTTAATTCGTCAGCTGTATGTATTTAAGGGTTTTTTTAGATAGTAGGGTAATACGTATTTATAAATGAATATTCCATCGCATTTAGTGGTTTTATAGCTATTAGTACAGTAAGGGTGTATAAATTAAATATTTAAAATGTGAATCCTTAATTCAATTACTGTTGGTTAGAATAATTCGGATTAAGTTATTGCTAAATATTAAAACAGGTACAGCTGTTGTTTTTTTAGATCATTACACTGATCCAACCTTCTGCTGTTCCAATTTCAAATTCATGGTGTGCGAAGTATATAGCGAATAGTTACCTGAAGACGGCACGCTTGTCGGAATTGAGGGAACGTGGAGGCTGTCTCTTCTCTTTGCTGGTTATCAGTAACAAGGTCTGGACTACATTCCAGGCCTTACTCCCAGAGTAAGGTTTTGCCATGGTTTTCCCTTATCCCTTGGAGAATGCTGGAGAAATGCAAAATTACAACTGTTAGCTGATTTACTATATTTTTGTAATTATTATCAATAATCATAGGAAATTATTTAGTTAGAATAGGAACATTTCAATTGTTATGCAATGTTTATAGTATTTACAAAAATATTTAAAATATAAATCTTTAATTTAATTACTATTGGTTAGAGCAATTAGAATTAAGTTATTGTTAAGTATTGGATAGGTACTGCCGTTTTTTTTTTGTTAATTATTTTTAGTTCATTACGATGGTCCATCCTTCCAGACAGCTTCGTACCAGAAGACGGCACCGCTATCGGAATTGAAAGAACGTACAGGTTGCCTCTTCCAAACTCACAAGGATAAAATCTATCAGTAATGAGTTCTAGGGTGCTTTCCAGATCCTCCCAAGTAATGGGAGTGTGGTAACCTCCATGGTTCTCCCTTACTCCTTGCGAATGCTTGGAGGTAACTGAGGTTGTTCCATGGGCGCAAACATATTAACAACGATAGCGGACCGATTTATTATATTTTTGTTGTTAGGGAAATTATTAGTTATAGTAAGGACATTTCAATTGTTATGGAATCCATACAGTACTTACAACAGATAGCCTTGTGTAGTACCTTTAGGTGGAGCATGGGGTTTAGGATGAATTGTAATTATTTAGCTTTTCATAAATAAATAAAGTAGTCAGCCAGTTAATTATTGTAATTTTTGCTAGTTATCCATCACTACGGTAAACCAATAATCCAAATTTTATTTTTATTATTGCCAACATAAATCAAAAACAATGGTCGCATGCAGGGAAAAATGACGTGATTTTCGCAGGTTTTTTTCAAGCGAGTTAGTACCCGAGTACTGTTTTGAATAAAACGTCCAGGTTTCGACATATGGTAGTAATTGTTTTGTTCACGCCTCAGCATGATCCCATAATAGTTGACTGTTACGGCCGGGCATTTCCTTTCCCGCGATGCCCGGTTAGATTTTTGGTTTTTTGCATTTTTTTAAAGCTCCAAATATCTAAAGTACATGGTTAAAGCGGTTTCGGAATATTCGCATTGTTTAAGCCGCTACGGCTTATTAAAAGAGCGGGTGTATTGAACACAAACGGAGCATATTACATGCAATTATACTTATTGTTTGTTAGTATATGTATAGTTGTCTTTAATGATTATAAATGTCACTACAGTCGCGGTCACAAATAAACCACAGAGTAGCTATTCATATTACAATAATACGAAGCAATTACATCGGAAATAAAACGCATATTTGAAGACACTGATCTAACTATATTTCTTTTGCTTAAAACACACTTTCTCACGCTTTAGAAAATTACCATAAAATGTATCAATTTATTGCAGATGCACTTACTTACACTAAATTTCTTAGAAAGCCATTAAAGGTAACAAATAAATACAGTTTCATGGAACCGTATTTCCTAGAATTACTAAAGGGTTCACCATTTATGGCCGCGGCTGTATTTGTGGCATTGTATATTTCTGCGATTACTTTTTCTAATTCAGTGTTTGGTGTGAAGTTGGACAAAAAAATATAGATAACCTTTAATTAAGATGCCAATTTATTTAAAGAAAAGTGTTCGAGTAGTTCTCCAGTAGCTCTATTTACTATGGTTTTGTCGATAATTTTCATATTGCGTCGAAAGCCGTTTTTGAATTAGTTCAAAAGAAAGCCGTGAAAGAAGAAGAAGAAAATATTAAAGCAGGAAATGAGCCACTACGTCTATACAGTATCTGGACACGGCTCATGAAAAAAACTACTACTTTAGCTACTTTAATTGGAAAGTACAGGAAGAAAGTTATAGATATTGCTTGCTATGAGCACTTTTTCAAAATTGCGCCAATAGGAAACTAGAGCAAGGTACCGCGGAATATGATGGCAAATGTAACCGCACTACGGACCATCAGAGTAGCACAGGAAAAGTGGAAGTCGATGCGATGCCATAAAAGAAATTTTCGCAGGATTTCGGACAGGCGACTGAGACAAGACAACTTTTTAAGCAATTTGTGATTTTTAGCCGTACGAAGATGTTACTGTCCAAGAAAAAAAAAAAGAATGCGTTGAAGATGTACAAAAAAGAATGAGTAGACTTTGAGGAAACGGCGCTGGTAAATTGACTGACAAAGTTATTGACAATTTAACATATGTAGTGTATTATGGACTGGCAATTAGGCAACATCCAGATTCTGCATAAAAAATGAAGGCAGCTATTTAGGCTACATTTCATTATAAATATTCAACCGACGCGGATCCACGACACATTTATTGTCCAAAAGGTGTAGACAGCCTGTGTAAGTGGGCATTGCAGAAGCCAAGGTTGAGCTTGCTTCATTCAAGCATGACCCTTTTTTGCAAAAAAGATCAAAATGCTATTAGCCTAATTTAAAAATTAGCCATTTATGAAGTTTTTTCTACAGTGATTTATTGCAAAGAACCATTGGAAAAAATTGTCAAAACTGAAACGACTCGTTTAATTCATGTGTGCAAAACTAGCTCCAAAAGATTTACACTGCGAGTCACAACCAATTCAACTTGCTACCTACATTGCCGCAAATTTATTCAATGAAGGTTACTTTTCTGTATTACAAATAATGAATGCGTTGGGAATTGCAGTAGGACTTAATGCCAAAAATTTCGTCGTCAATTCTGATCGTCAGCGCATACAACGGGCAAAGCAGAGTATGTCCAGCGCTGCAAAACTCGCTGTGCTGTCTAAAGGGAAGCAACAAATTTTGCAAATGCAGAAGCATGAAGAAGAAGAAGGATTAATGTATGGTGCTGGAATAGCTGACTAACTGTATGTTGAACTATTTGTAAAAATTTTTACTGCGAAACTGTGAACGCGTTTTTCTCGAAATATGATTTTTCAAATCTGCGTAAGTTCAAGTTCTTCAAATGTTCAATATATCTACTTAATTCTTTTATTTTCCTAATGTAAACCGTTTTTATTGCGGTTATACCTATAATATACTAAAATTTGCAATATTCCACATTTTTATATCCAGTCATACACACAAAAAAGAAATAGAAAATAATCAAATCAAAGTCCAGGTACCTGCCACATTGTTTGCTTTCGACTTATTTGGTTAAATTTTGGTATAACTCCAACAAATTTAATATATTTCTAACTCTTCTTTTTATTTTCAATTTCAGATCACTTTTGCGTATGCTAGAGTTTACGCAGTTTGACTGTGTTTTCTGTGCACATTGCTACCTAGATACAAATAGCGAACGTTATAGTGGTCTTGTCATAAAAAAAAAATATATTTTTTAATGTTCAAGTTTTAATATATTTATTAAGAAAAAGCCGTATTTCGTATATCTTTTCCTTTGTCTGAAAAAAAAAAGCTCAAAGTTTTTGGACTTTTCCGACATATATATGTAAACCTCCCCTTAATACACTATTTGCTAAGCTTTTTGATTCGTTGACTATTATGGAATCATGCTGAGGCCTGTAGAAGACAATTAGTACTATATGTAGAAACTAGTACCCAAAACAATTTGATCCTATAGTATATTAATGAAAGTATTAAGAAGTACACTTTCGAATTTAATTTATTTATCTATTTCTATTTTGTGCCCACCCTTTTTCATAACTCACGAGCCGCCACTGGTTAAAATTAATGAAAAAGGAATAATAAATAGTCAACAGATATTTGTAGGTAGCCCAATGTAGCAGCCGGGCATCAAATATTGATATAGTTAAAAGATTGCTTAATTCGGATTAGTAGCCTAATCTAGCAATAACAATAAAACCCTGTGCTTCTTCACACTTCTGTTGCTGCTTTTTTTTATGTAACGGTGTAGTAATATCGTGAAATAGTTTATCTAAATAAATATAAAACACACATATAGATTAGGATATAAAAAAAAATAATCATATCAATAAAGAAAGAAAAAAAAAAAACCAAAAGAATGAGATTGGTCCCGCATATCTGCGGCAATGGCGTTGAACTTTCAAACCGAACGCGTAGATAAAAACAGATGCCGCAATCGGGCGCCCCTGATGCTCGAAAGGTTGAGTCAGCGTCAGAGTTCGGAGAATCCGCTCCCCAGGTATCTATCTGTCGAGGAAGCGCGAACCGCCCGACATACTGGCCTACATATCCTCATCGCCACTCTTCCGTACATACATACATACGTATATCCCCCGAAAAGGTGCTCCTTCCTCTCGCGCGTTCGAAACATCGCCACACACGGACGGACGGACGCAATACTTGCGTCACAGTCGCACTGACGGTGCACGGATTGCACCCAATCACAGCCATTGTTTGTCTCATCCGTCAGCGGACGGTCGGGCGCAGACGCGAGGCGTCCCGGCCGAATAGTCGCGAGCGTCCACGAAACGTCCATCGATGCCTCCGCGTACGTTCGGCGCTCTCAGTTTCGTGTTGATAGTGGCCGAACGACGTAATCCGGGGAGTTCTACCATCCTCAAACCCGGTCTCTGTATTTACCTTTAGTTTAGTCGTAGTTTGAGCGAAATCGATTCACACATCTATTAAAAAGATAATAAAGTAAAGTTCTTATTCGTCGAAGGTGGTTATTATGGAGTCACAGAATCAGGAGATCGTAGCTAGCGCTTCACCGGCCGAGGTTCCTAACGATCCAGGGTAGGTTCGGTGCTAAACTATTATCAACCACGAGCCCCCCTCAGATTTATTTACATAACCTAAGAAAAAAAAAACGGATACAGGGGGGAGTGATCTGCGTGTGTGCCTTCAGTGTTGTGTATGTGGGGTCGGTTAATCCGCAATCAATCGACGGATTTCGAAAATTCGATTGTGCTGTGTTATGAGTGTGTCGTCAAAATCCCTCTTGTGCTTTCATGGTTACTATCGACAACCCCGCATACAAAACATCGAAGCCTTCGAATACTACTACACTATTTACTACTCCCGACTATAAGGGCTACTACAATCGACACCACTGTTTATTTATCTTTTTCTACTACTACTACTACTACTACTACCACCGGAGTTCTCACACAGTTTTCACCAACGTGTTTTCTCTTTTTTCTGTTCCAGAAAAATGTTTATTGGAGGACTGAGTTGGCAAACAAGTCCAGGTAAGATGAGCACGTGATTTTACATAATTTATATTATACGCCAAATATACGCGATTATCTCGTATCGTATGTATAATTCGGAGCGTCATTTTATTATTGCCCCGAATAATCCCGTATATAGAATATCTCCTAATCGGTTATCGTATAGGTACTAATAGAGTTGGCACATTTTAGAATGTCACAGGCATTAGTCGATGTTAATTGGATCGCACGGTGTGCTGCGAATAAGTTGTTTCAAAAATAAAAATCTAGTACATAATGGGACTTATTTTATTATTACGATTATTATTATTATTATTAATTCGTGATACTTAAAATTTATTGAATAAATATTTTATGATATAGATAAAATGTAATGATGTTGCAAAATTTGCAAAGAATCATCTTGCTTCTTACAGCTTATCAAATCATTAACGAATTAATGTATTTCTGCTAAACACTGTAGTGTTAATTTTAAGCGAAATTTTTCCCAAGAAAACGCAGGATTCGAAGCGCCAGAAAAAGATTAATTCATTAATCATCTTGCTCGATTTAAATAGGGGAAGGTGGGGCAAGATGGGAACATTAAGCTTTAGAACACTGCATCAGGATCGCAAATTGATATACAAGGTTCTAAGTACGCTTGTTGTAATCTTTAAACATTTATCTTGCTGATGGATGAATTTACAATTTTTCGATGGGTACCGTAAAGTGGGGCAATTCCGATCAGTTTTATGTACTATTTCTGAGCTGCAGTTATTATTATTGATCGAAAAAAATTATATATAATCATACATCTTTTAGCTACACATACCATCATGTATATTAACCCAATGTATTAAAACACTATTTTTTTAATACATCAAGCGTGATCGGTTTTGCCCCATAATAGGGGCAATTCCAATCACCCATCTATTTTCTTATAAAAACCGATTTGAAAGCTACACGAGGTAAATCCAATAACAAAAATTTGAATTAAAAAAAGGAAACTTACGGAAATAACAGAAAATATGTATTATAGAAATGGCAAACAGATAAATAATGACATAAACTATAATAATTCAATAAACTAAAACTAAAACAAAATTTCATTCAACGCGCTTCCCTCTCAGTTCAAAAACGTAGCTTCCCCTTCTATGACCAGCTGGATAATTTGGTTTTTGGAAATTTCCTAAATTTCGTCAACTTGGGAAATACAAAAGTCATCTTTTCTCTTCCTTAGAAACTACCGATTCTTTAAAGTATTCTGAAGTAATAATAATAATAATAATAATTCATGCCTTCGCATCCCCCAACAGCTTTCGCCAATTACAAGGTAATGAATATGGCACCCCATTATTTTCTGATGCTTTCATAATGGATGAAGTGTTCTATTTTACTGTCCTGATAGCGCTTTGGAGGTATTTGGGTTATATTGCTGTCTCCCGCCAGGCCATACTTTTTTTTTATAGTTTCTCACCATAATTTTCAATAAAACCAACGTAGAAACATGAGTATGTCATATTTCTACGTTGGTCTATGAGCATGTTCTTTGTTCTTTTACTTTTCAAACTGATCGGTATTACCCCATGAGGTGTTAATTTTCCCCTTACTCTCTTGTTATTCCAACACTTTCATAAAGTCAAAAAAAGAAACGGTGAAGAATGAATGACAATTGATTCTTTTCACCTTATCCCTTTCGAAAATTCGCTTAGTCTTAGTGGGATTCCCCAGTAGTAGTTTGTTTCCGTCTGTATGAAATATTACTCGTTGTCATTCCATCGGAAATTATTTTTTAACACAGGAAACTTTAATGCAATACTTAAAAAGCCAGTTAGTTATCTATGTTATAAACAAAGTTTATTAAATGACTGTGTTGCAAAACTTTCTTATCCTTTCCATAGATGCCAGACTAAATAATTGCCGTAAAATCAGGATTGATCGATTTTACCCCATGCGATCGAATTTGCCCCACTCTACGGTACTCTTGATGTTGTGAGAAAATTTTGAAAACTGTGTAAATACACCATCTTGCCCCACCATGGGGGCAAGATGGGGTTCCAGATGAGTTAAGAATGGCTCGTACCATAAATCTAGGTAATAGGTAAAGCAAAAATAGATTCTTACAATACTCTTAGAAACATGCAGGAACAAAGCTTAAACTCTTTAAAGCAGAACTACTTAAAATAAAAAAAAATGCAATAACGATAAGAATATTGAACTTAATCTTCACAATTGAGACAATAGAAGACGAACTCATCTACGTTATTCGCACAGCCTCCATGTACCCAACCTCGCCAGCCATGGCATTGTATCAATACTTCCCCTTACAATACTAACATTGAGCGTCATCTTCCTCAACAGAAGAACTTGATTATTTCCTTGACGTTTTCTAAAAATCTATCTCTTTGCTTTACTTACAAAATTCGGCTTCTTGATCTCTTCTGTTTTCTTCTTTGCCCTTTTTTTTTTCCTTTAACTCTCCCTCAGCACTTCTAGTTGCCTTAGGGATTCTCCAGACTTCTATTTTCTTGTAGCAGATTTTTATACGTAGTACTTGTAAGGATTGTTGTCTTTCCCTTGTTACGCTTTGATTGAACCTGTACTTTATTCCTAACATGAGAAATAGGCATTATGTCTTCGAGAAAGCATAATGGCATATCCAGGCATAACGGACCAGACTGAAGAGTAAGATAGTGATGTCCCCATGTTGCCCCATACCAATAGCCCCATCTTGCCTCTTTGGGACATTTTCTGGTTATGTTATAATAACATATTAAATATTTGAAATAAACAAATAACGCACTATAGAAATTACATGTAATAAATGTCATTAATAAGCACAAAAAAGTGTAGTTGTAAATAATTTACTTATGCTTCCGATACTGGCCGTTGAACTCACCATCAAAATAATAACGAAATTCTGGAAATTGCAAAGTTCACGCACAAACAGCAATAACTTTGTTATTACGACTAGTAAAGTTTCCTACATTACAACAAACATAAAACAGCACTTGTCAATATTAGGACTGCTATTATTTGACAGATGCTTACTGCCGTTTTGTAGATAAGACGATGTCCCCATCATGCCTCGTGGCCCCATCTTGCCGTACCCTCCCCTAATATATCTGATATTCCAGCTCAATAACTATTTTATTTATGAAGATTTTTTAATAAAATTTGAATTATATCACTTAAATTAATTCTTCAGTTGTTTAACCTATTTTATTACGTTCTGTCATTTCCGCAGTTTACCGGAAATATGGTCAAATTTAAATTTTTAAATGAAACATCCTATATTTTAATATATATTCTGACTTTATGCAACTTTCGGAGTCTGAAAACAGATGGTTTGTTAGTTTTCGTTTCCTTGATTACTAAAAAATTGATTTTTTCTATCTAAAGTGTCGTGAATACGCAGAAATATTCTTAGATAATCATTAATATAACACCAAGAAACTGCAAATGTACCAATCTCTTATTTTATACGTCTACTAGGACTCAACAAAGTACACTTTGGCAGTTTTTACATAAAAATAACTTTTTTAAAAAAAAAAAAAAAGATGGAACCTCTTGAGTCCTTCATATTAATCTAAAAGAGAAAATTTTCTCGATTTCGATGATATCAAGTACAATATATCATCAATGAAATTTACCTTCTAGCAAGCCATGATTTTATTTATTTAAAATCAACCATGTTGGTAGTGACGTAGTGACAAATAAAATACATCTGTCATTTGTACTGTATTAGTTAATTGACACTCAAAAACGTTTACAATAAATCATAAAGTTTTTATTATCGAATCATACCTTAAAATGGTGTAAAATTAGAAAATGGAGAGTGCTTGTACTCTTTGCAGCCATGTATATCAATAATTTCGAGCAGAATTTCCAAATTTTCCAGTAACATATGACAGTTTGCGGCAATTGATACAAGAATCAGTGGTAAAATTCCGTAAAAAAGCGTTTACGCCCAGAAAACCAGGTAATGGTAAACCATTAAAATTAACAGTAGAAAATATAGCAGATGCTTAGATGCGACGTACTTGACAAATCCATTTTCTCGGATGAAGCATGGTTTCATTTATCTGGATATTTAAATAAACAAACAACGCGCATCTGGTCTAGCGAAAATCCACATGAAATTCTTGAAACACCCTTGCATTCTCTAAAAATATGCCTTTGATTTACTGTTTCTCGCAGACGGATTATTGATGGAATATTCTTTAATTATACCATAAATGCGGAACGATATCGTAAGAATTTATTACAACCATTTTTAAATCAATTATAGTGAACCCAAAATGAGAAGCACATATGTCGTCATATCCGTTTTGAGCGCTGAAATCGTCGGAAGAGTTAATTATACTAGCTTTAGGGGTGTTCCTGTCTGTCACTTTGACAGAAGTGTTTAATGTAATTTATATCGTAAAAAAAAATCACCCATGAGGGATATTTCCAGCAAGATAATGCAACACTCCATAAGACAATGGAAACGATAGAATTATTTGCATGAATTGTTTGATAATCGGATAGTAGACTTTCCACTACCATCCTCAGATTTGACAGTTATGGATTATTTCATTTAGTCACACCTAAAAAATAGCGTATTTACACATCGTCCTCAAACAATTGAAGAACTTGAAGCTATCCGAAATATCTGTGAGGAAATCACACCACATAATTTAAGGAGTGCCGTCAAGAACATGAAGCGAAGAGTGACGTTGTGTATAGAAAATGAATGAAGGAATTTAGTTTGAATAGTATTGTCGTTAGTTTTTATTATTAAACTTGTTATTTTTTTTTTAAATGAAACGTTTGTATGTAGTTATTTGTCAAAACCACAATTTACTATATACAAAGCCTAATCTATCAACGGTATAACATAACCTGCACCACACATACACCACTGATTATATTGCCAATTTAAGTTTAAAGAAGAAACATTGCATCACCTACTAGAGGATAGAAATACTTGATCATATGGTACTCGAATTAAAAGTTATTATTCTGTCGATTGTCGAAATGCTGGATATATCTAAGAAAAGCTAAAGAGATAGGTATGTATGTAAAATGGAATTGAAAGGTTAAAAGGGCTTTTTGACAGTTACTTTGCCTACAAAATCCAAATTCAATTTAAAACTAAAACGTATGTACAAAATAGCTCTGTTTTTAAAATATACAATTTACAATTTTTTATATTAATCTAATTATTCCATTTTAATAATAATATTCACCCAAGATTTAAACAGTTTTCTGATGACAAATACATACATTATTAAAGTGGAAATAACATAGTTATTATAAATTCCAATGTTTACCAGGCAAGCGATGATGTTCCTACTACGTAAAATACGTTGTTTCTGTAAAAGTACCCAAGAATTATGTTTATATAATTATAATAATATAATATTGGCAAATATATATAATATAGTTTAGTTTTTGAACGGTTTTATTGTTTAATAATTGTCTGGGAGTGAGTTTCTTACAGTGAGAATACATTCATAACTTTTCCAATTAGATTTTTTAATACATTCGAAAACAGCGTGTTTATAATCTTTTTTTTTAACGATATATTCAGCGATATTATTTATATAGCTTGTATTGGATCAATAAAGTTAGTAGACGAAAATTTGAGGTTATGTTTAAATTATCTGTTAATAAATATTATATTTGTGGAAAAGAGATCTTTTCCTCCGCGGTTATTCTACCAACTAACTAAAGATGAACTAATAATTGAAGACACGAGTGGATGAAAGTGCTGTCGCATTTTTTTTTTGAAAAACTATCTTTTTTGCATGAATGAAGGTGTTATGTACTTGTCTTTCACAAAGCACCATCGAAAATTCCAGAAATTCAAGAACACTCGAGTTTTGTAAATGTATGAGGGGGTTATGTTACACTACGAGGGGAGGTCCAAAAGTTCGTGGAATGAAAGGGTTTTAAATAAAATAAAACAATAAATCCATTTTTCCTTTTCAATATAATCACCCTTAAGCACAATACATTTATTAGATCTATGAATTAATTTTTCTAAACCATCATAAAAATATTTTTTATCTTTCGCCTCTAAATGGGCTAAAATTGCCTCCTTTACCTCATTGTCGTCGGAAAATTTTCTTCCCCGTAAGTGTTTTTTAAATTGGGGAACAAATAAAAATCACTAGGGGCCAGGTCTGGACTGTAGGGTGGATGGACTATTGATTGAAAGCCATGCTTGTGCAGAGCAGGCATTGCAACTCTGCTCTTGTGAACCGGCGCATTGTCTTGCAAGAGAACACACCCTTGTCAATTTTCCTCGACGTTTTCCTTGATGGCCTCCTTTAATTTTCCTAATATCGCTGCGTAATATTCTCCGGTTATGCTCCCTCCTTTTTCTTTGTAATCAATCAATAATATCCCTTCACAATCCCAAAAAACAGTAGCCATCAACTTTCCAGCCGATTCTGACACTTTGAATTTCTTTGGCGGTGGTGTCCCCTTTTTATGTCATTGCATGGACTCCTGTTTGGACGCAGGCTCAAAGTGATGAACCCATGTTTCATCTCCGGTAACAATCCGCTCCAAAATGTGTGCAGGTTCGTCTCCACACAGCTCCAAAAATTGTTCGGACGCATCGGCGCGCTGTTGTTTCTGAAGCGGCGTGAGCATTCTCGGTACCCATCTTGCACTGACTTTTGTCATACCCAGGTGGCCATGTAGGATACGCAAAATGGTGGTATCTGATACTCCAACTAATGCAGATAATTGTTTTTTCTTCAAACGGGTATCTTCCAGTACAAGTTCTTCCACTTTTTCGACGATGTTTGATGTGGTGGCCTCAACTGGCGTCCTGAGCGGGGTCGTCTTCAATCGACTCCGGCCCTGTTTAAAAAGACCATGCCACTTATAAATCATTGATTTACTAGGGCACTGTTCCCCATAAACGGTTTCCATTTCATTCAATATGGTTTGAGCGTTCTTTCCTTGCTTGGTAAGGAATTTTATTACAGCACGGTGTTCAATTTTCTCCATAGTTTCAGTTTTCTTTCGGATTGACTTGTTTAGCAGGCAACTATTCGTAAACGACTGACGTAATAGGGCTGCAGCTTAACCTATATACTAATGATGAGCCCCCAATCAGAATGACACATAGCGAGCGCACCTATCCGCATTCCATCCCCTCCATTCCACGAACTTTTGGACCTCCACTCGTATTTTTGAGTTTGCAGACGGAAGAACTTTGATTTATGCAAAACTTTGATTTGTAACATAACACCTTCATCTTACTCCTGTCTTCAATTACATATTGATAATAAAATACATATCTATATTTAATACCTAACAAAAATTAATGCATAAAAAAGCTCTGTTTATCCCGGATAATCTATTTTATTTATAATAATAAGTTTGACATATTCATTTTTTTTTTTTTATAAATGCATCATCGATTATAAAACATTTCAAAATAATGTAATCAGTAGCGCTTTTTGCATAACTGCCAACTCAATTGATATAATTTTGTTTTTGAACGGCTTTCTCTTTAAAAATTACGTGGGGATGAACTTCTTCCAGTAAGAATCCATTCACTTTTCCCATTTTCCAATCAGATTTTTTAATGTATTCACGACCACTGTAGCTGTAATCATTTCTTTTTTACACCGAACATTTAACGGCAATTTTTAAATTGCTTGCCTGTATTGGATCAATATTTTTTTAATCGACAATTTGAGGTTACGTTTAAATTAACTGTCAATAAATATATGTCGAAAAGAGATGTTTTTGGCATGTTATTTTACTTACAAACCGAAGATGAAGCAGGATGAACTAATAATTAAACATTGATGATAAAAATATCTAGGCGTATTTAATACAATTTAACCTTAAGAGTTGACGTATAAGCGGCTCTATTTATTGGCTGTATTTTCATGACAGGAAGAATGCATTTATAGTTTTTTAATTAGCGTTTGTAATCATAAATTTGTGTGCTTACAATAATGGTTTGGCGAAATATTTTAGATTGGTCATATTGGATCAATCATTTAGTAAACGATAATTTGAGGTTATATTTGCAGTAATTGTCAATAAATATTTGACTTGCTGAACAAATACATTTTATTATTATACAATTATTAATGATGAACTAATAATTACATCTTAATAATATACCAAACATAACTTAAAAAAAAATGAAAATGGAAAGGAAATTTTGACGGTAGGAAGTTGACAGCACAGGTTGGCGCACATGTTACATACCCTAGTATTTTGATGTTTCCGAGAATAAGTCTTTTCTGTAATTTTCTTTCTGGTTTAATATCTATTTATCAATAATCAGTGCAATGCAGACACTAATTCATCTCAGTAAAGTTGCACAGTAGCTTAATAACAATGTCGAATGTCGTGTGTCAACCTTTAGTGACATTTTTGCTTGCCTAGGCTCGAAAACGGTAGTTTTGAAGTATTCTGGACTGAAACGCAAAAAAGCATGCTTCAATCAGTGTTGGGATGAACGTGGTTTCATTCGCCTGTATAGCTATGAGTAAATATTGCAGTGCGAAGGCGCATAATGAATGAAATAAAGGCTCAAGGTTGCTTTCAAGATGTGAATGGATATATTTCGTAAAAGGCAGGAGTAGGCAGCTCCGTTCATGGCGTGGCTTTTATAATAGGTTACAATTTAGTTTTTGGATAAATAGCTTATTGATAATAACTTATTGATAAAATAAATAGTAAATTGCTTACATACAATCAGGTTGCTACACGTTTATTCTCGTGAAAGCGATGTGAAAGATTTTCTTCATGCTCAGGCCCTTGATTCAAACAATGAGTGAAGCTTAAAGTCGCATTATGAAGCGATCTATCGTGAATAATGACGAAAGTTTCGTCCCCAATACTAGTTTCAATACTACCTAACTAAATAAGCCCTTACAATAACTCCAGCGGCGTTAATTGACCTATAAAAACACTCAAAGGAGTACGTTTACACTTTTGTAAAACATTTGGTGGTTTTAAGTTGGTCAGATTAGGGAAATTCTACTTAGCCACCTGGACGTTGACAGCTTTAAAAGTAAATATGCCGTGGTTGTGTATTGTAAGTTCTAATCCAATTAAGTACTAACAATACGTAAAATCCCTCAGATGGATTAGTTATGGATTAGGTTAGTTGCAAGTACGTCACATTACATGTTATGTACTTACATACAGCACTGGGTATTTAAACTGCATAACTTAAACGCATGCGCTGTACTGTACAGGTGACGGTTGTACGGAAGTTATATTGCTTCCCTAAGAGAGCATAGTTTTACTTCACACAAAGGAAAAGCGTTTTTCTTTCGAGGATTACATGTCTTGTAACCGAGTAATATGATATTATGTGTTTCTTTTTTTATGGTTTCAAATTCGCCAATTTTTCTCGCTTATAAATGAAATCTAATGCAAAGCTTAAGAAAACAATTTGTAATGTTACGATTCTAATAACAATGCGATTTCCATTTTGTATCCATTCCAGTTGTATGTTTTACCAGTATAAATGGGTAAAATTTCTTAAAATATGTAATTTTTCTTTCCAAACATGGAAGGAAAATTTCTACATAAAAATTGATACACCAGACAAATTTAGTTTTAGTTTATGGTAATATCCTGTCTTTTGTCATATTAGGTATATGATCCGTGTAATTTTTTTCTCATATGTCCGCTTATTTTTCCAGCGTTTTCTCATAGATATTAAATAGTCGATATAGTAGTTTCTTTCTTCCTTTACGCTTAATAAATCAAGCACTTAATATTTAAAATAATTAATACAGCTAAGACAATCACTAATCAGTAAATCTTCACAAAAAACAAAAAAATGAAGAAATTCTTTACTTAAACTTAAACCATCGCTTTAAGTATTCAAATTTTACGCAACAGTCGATTCATAGTGAAGACATTAAAGATTCATAAAATATGAATATTGTTCAGTTTCTTCCTTCATGGTTGTAGATATGAATAGTATATTATTTAGCTTGCAATTTGCAGTACTTGGAATATCGCAAAAAGCCAGCAAATTTATAGCAACTCTTAAGTTTTGTATGTACCATAAATACAGGGTGATTCTCAATATATGCGACAAACTTTAAGAGCTGATTCCTGAGGTTATTTTGATCATAAAAGTTCATATGAGTATATGTCCAAAACGGTTTGATTTTAAAGTTATTGAATGTTTAATAATAAATTATGAAATATGACTAACACGATATAATAAAAAACAGTTGGTTCTTCAAAAACTATTGTGTTGAGAGGGAATTGTTTATTTGTCATTTCAATACTTGTCAATAGTGGTCAGAGTATTCATTCAGTTTATTGCCAGTTTCTGTTTTCTAAAATGAATTACACGAATGCTGAGATGTGTGATATGCATTTCGTTTACGGTCTTGCCAATGGAAATTCGTGTGCTGCTAGACGTCTTTATGAAGAACGATACCCGTACCGTATCATCCCGCATCATTCAATATCGTCTTCACCAACGTCTTAGTGAAACGGGAAATTTTAAAAAACGGACGACTGATAACGGGCACCCATCTACAGTGAGAACTCCACAAGTTGAAGAAATGGTACTAAATAAAATTGAGGAACATTCTACTACAAGCACTAGAAAAATTCCGTTTACTTTATACATTAGTCAGGCCACAGTTTGGAGAATATTTAAAGATCAACTGTTGTATGCATACCACATTCAACGGGTGCAGGCACTTTTGCCGGCAGATTTTCCGCAAAGAGTGATTTTTTGTCAATGGAGGCAACACAAAATCGCACAAAATCCTGACTATTTGGCCCAAATATTATTCACCGACGAGGCTAGTTTCTCTAGAAACGCGATTATTAATTTTCATAATAATCACATATGGGCCGAAGAAAATTCGCACGAACTAGTGAATGCCCGTCATCAACATCAATTCTCTGTCAATGTGTGGGCCGGAATTGTTGGAGATCACTTGATAAGTCCACACTTTTTAACGATGCGGTTAAATGGCGAGGTATACCGCAATTTTCTTGAAGAGGAGCTACCGCTACTGCTGGAAGAAGTTCCGTTGCAATTAAGATTACAAATATATTTTATGCATGACGGTGCTCCAGCGCATTTTAGTTTAGTTGCTCGCGAGTTTTTGGACAATACGTATCTAGATCGGTGGATAGGACGGGGAGGTCCACAACCGTGGCCTCCTCGGTCTCCAGACTTAAATTCTTTGGACTTTTTCTCTGGGGTCACCTTAAATCATTAGTTTATACGACTCCCATTGAAAATGTCGATGAACTGAGAAATCGTATTATCGCAGCTTTTCAAACAATTCGAAATACCCCTGTATTTTAGAACGGACTCGCCAGTCAATACGACGAGGATAGAAGCTTGTATTGCTGTTGGGGGCGGTCATTTCAACAGTTAGTATAAGTTAATTTTGTTTTACTAATTATTTTTTAATTTATAATAAAACATTAATTATGTTAACTTGCTATTAAACATTGTACAACTTTAGAACTAAGCGATTTGGACATATGTCTTATGAACTTTTATGATCAAAATAACCCCAGGAATCAGCGCTTAAAGTTTGTCGCATATATTGAGAATCACCCTGTATATAGCTAGTGTATTTAGAAGGGGAAAAAATACCAGAATAAATATGTATGCATACTATAAACATATGTATGTAAATATATAAAACACACCTTACAGCTTTATCTATCTAGTCTTCACAAATATTAAGCACATATTTTTATCTTATCAAGGTGGAATTAGGAGTAGTGTAGTTAAGTATATATGATCTTTAAGGACGATAGTTTTGTGCGTGACGCATATAATGTACTTCATTATGAAAAAAGGTTATTTTATTCTGTTTATCAAAACAAGAACTCAAAATGTGTATGAAAGACTATTTTCTAAGATCTTCTTTTTAGAGTGCAAGTGTTTTATAATAGTATTATGTGTATTGCTCGATTATTTTTTAAAAGTTTGAAAAAATAATTTCCTTTCAACCATAATTAATTCTTTTAAACTTTTAAATTAACAAAGAATACCATCATATAGAAACTAACAGAATTAGATTCACGTAAGATTATACGATTATTGCTACGCATATCTTACACACGTAGTTGTAAAAGTATGTATTTATACTTTATATACGTTGCGGCAATAAATCACTGTGATAATTCGGTACATATATCATTTAACGCTCGACACGTGATTAACGAGTAGAAGTTAATTAAAACGCATATTTGAGATTTAGTAATACGCATGGATCTATCGTAGACCGATAAATCGGTTAACCAGATTTCGCGATTTTAATCTCTAGTCTGAGGATTTTTTTGTTCACATCGAAATGAATATTCTGTTTGTTGTTTTATACCGAGTGCACTCACGCGATCTGACGATGGATTGTTATAACACAAAAAAAATTAGATGTATACGTATTATTTTACATCGTGTTTACCAAGAAGAAAGGATGGTCCCAAACTGTTACTTTTAGTTGGGTTGTTTTGCTGTACTCTCATTTTTAGTGCCTTACGGAGAATCCCAAAATTGCTGTTCTCTGTGATGTAGCGTTAAATCGTATCCCGTAAGCTGTCAGGAGTCAGTTCTTCTCATATAAAACATTGTGTGTATTAATCGCTTTCGAGCAATAAATCACCGAGACAACTAAGATGATTGACCCCAGGATAAAATGCCATACCTGAGCCTTGAACAAATATGGGCGTGATAAAACATTAATAGTGTATCAATGTTGACACAATCTCGTAGTTTAAACATGGCATAATTTAGCGAACACAGTTTTAAACATAGTTGAGAAAGATGGTCCTCCCACGACAATAAAGAATCTAGGGTAACAACCAAGAAATTTAGTATCTGGAACAACAGGGATTGTTACTTAAATGTACCAAAAGAGATCTGTCCACCAGATTGTGTGTCTGCGTCCAATTGACGCAATAAATGTTAAATGTTTTTTGTGACCTACAGAAAGCAATTGATTGTGTACAATATTCGGAACTATTAAGTAAACTCAATGCGCAGGGAATCAGAGGTAATGTGGCAAAACGATTGCGTCATACTTTGAAAACAGGATGCCAATGCTGAAAATAAAAAGCCAATAATAGAACTACAGTAAGGGCATCATCCGGCTGGTTACCTGCTGATAGCGGCATACCACAGGGATCAGTTTTAGGACCCATATTATTTAGCGTATATATTAATGATATTGTATTATTCTTATCAGATGCATATGTTACCATCTACGCTGATCATAGCACCTGAAGTAGACATAGCAACATCCACAGTCGCAGCGAATGCCATTTTGGATGTTTTGAACAAATGGTTTTGTAGCATAATGTTATCTTTAAGCATCGAGAAAACAAAGTATTTGGTATTTTATGCTAGGCAGAAAAGTGTACCTGATACGAGTTTAAGCATTGATGGAAAGACTTTGGACAGATGTCAACAAACCAATTTCTTGGGGGGTTAGTATTGATGAGACGCTATCGTGGAAGGAACATTGTGATCACTTAGTGAGGAAACTGCATTCTAAAGTTTACGCCTTCCGTTGTTGAAGTAAGATCTGAAATCTCTATTTCCTGCTTGGTTTCGTTGTATTACGCAGAAGTATACTCTAGAATCCAATATGGAATATTACGGTGGGGCAGTTCAGCAGCAGCACAACATGTATTTTTAGCACAAAAAGCTATACTAAGGTGCATTTTAGGGATTCTTGTCGTCCGATCTTTCAGAAACTTTAACTCCTTCCTATGCCATGCATATACATTCTGGATGCCGCCAGTTATATATACAAAGAAAAGAACAATATTGCCACTAACGTTACCTATCATGAATATTATACTAGAAGAAGAGACGATTTCCATTTGCCAGCTTGCTCTATGGTTCTTGTTAGCCAAAGTGTACACATTAAAGGAATCAAAATATTTAACCACCTACCACAAGCAGTAAAGAACTTTAAATCCTAGTCCGTATTTAGAACCAGGGTAAAATCCTACCTCTCTGAGCGTCTTTGTTATTCTCTACATGATTACTTTTTATAAATACTTTTTTTTTATGCAATGCTACTTATTTTGCACAAGAGAATTATGTTATTTTGTTAATGTTATTATGTAATTCAGTATGTTTATTTGTTTTATATTAATATTATTTTTTTTTAATTTGACATATACACATCATTGTGTCATTAATAATAAAGATTCTATTCTATTCTATTCTATTCTAAAAGTGTAGTTTTACTACTATTAACTTTCAATCCATTTCGCTCACACCACACAGATATAACGTCGGAATATATAGAGAGATAACTACTGTGGTGTCGTCAGCATACTGACGTAAATCACTGACAAACAGAACATGTAAAAGTGGGCCCAAAATAGATCCCTGTGGTACACCTTGCCGGATATCACTAGAAGAAGAGCAAATATTCTGACTACAATCACCATCAATAGAAACAACCTGCTTCCGCCCATTTAAATACGATTCTATTCACTCTCCACAACGCCCCTTTACGCTGTACACTTCTAACAGGAAACATCGGGACACCAGCAATTCAGAATTTTAAAATTTCTTGATTGTAAATGCAACTTTCGGAGGACTTATCTAAATCACTTAATTATGAATATTACTGTGATCAAAGGTAACGACTAGAAATTTACACAGAAAAATAAATATATAGAGAGAAAAAGGTTTATGTATAGAATAAACAAATCCGAGTTTCGGTGGCGGCGTTTCCTTTAGAAATACTAATTAAAAAAAATACATAACAACAAAAAGAACTTTTGAATAGACGGCTTGATTTAGAAATATATATGTATTTAACTTGTCTGATGTTATGTAGAGATAATTCTTTTTTAAGAAAACATGTGGTGATGGGGATTTTATCATTTAATATTATGTTACTTGTTAATGCTGCTTTGATATTAGTTACTTACTTCGATTTATGCTCGCGAGTATTAGTTTAGCAATAGACAGTATGTCAGTCAGCCTCTCTCAGTTTTGGGATAATGTGATTTTCAGATTTATTGACTACACTATTATTGATGTATTAATTACTATTGCTGTTTAATATTCTTAAATATTGTATTACTATAAAGTTTCCTTCTATCTATAAAAAAATACCAAAACTAGGTGTAAGATTATTTATAAAATTCTTAAATAAAGCAATTAAGTTCGCAAAGAAATTATTTATTTTATGAACCCTCCGTTTATTGTATTTTCAGGAAATATATTTTAGCTATCGCCTGTGTAACTTGACGTCGTTGATCTATTTTCTTGAAATATGGCCAACACTGGGTGTATTTACAAACTGTTTTTATGTAGCACAGGTTTATTAACAATTATTTAAAATATTATTGGATTTATAATACATAACAAACATTGTAAGAAAGCATATTGTTCGTCAATCTCAGTTAGTGCTAAAATATTTATTTTTGAATTTGATATATTTAATACTTTTTCATTGCTACTGCGGGAAGCTGTGTTACATACCAAAAGTGTTAGCTATATTTCAATAAAATAGAACGACATTGGATTACACAGGCGATAGTTAAGATATATTTCTTGAAAATACAATAAACGGAGGGTTAATAAAATAAATAATTTCTTTGCGAAATTAATTGCTGTAAAAATGTTGTAAATAATCTTAAACTGTTTTTTGGTAATTTTTTACAACATAAAATATTTTGTAGTAATACAATATTTGAGAATACTAAACAACAACAATAATGCATACATCAATAATAGTGTAATTAATCAATGTGAAAATCACATTGTTCAAAAACTCAGGAGGCTGCTTGACATATTGTCTATTGCTAAAGCAATCAATACTCGCGAGCATAAATCAAACTAAGTAACTAACATCGTAGTAATAGGTAATATAATTTTGAAATCCAATCGCCATATGTTTTCTTAAAAAAAGAATTATCTCTACATAACATCAAACAAGTTAAATACATATATGTGTTGTTTCTAAATGGTGCCGTCTACTCAAGAGCCTTTTATTTGTATGTATTTTTTGCATTAATATTCCGTATTCGGTATTTCTAAGGAAACACCGCCACCAAAATTCCAATGTGTTTATTTAATGTATAAACCTTTTTCTCTATATATATTTATATTTCTGTTTAAATTTTTAGTCTTTACCTTTGATCGCCATAATACACACAAAAAAGTGATTTATGGCTTTGATAAGTGCATATATCCTCTGAAAGCTGCATTTACACCCAAGAAATTTCAAAATTCGCGATTACTGGTGTCCCGATTTCTCCTGTGGGAAGTGTACATCCACAATTTCCGCAGCAAAAATCGGTGATCAACAGAATCGAAGGCTTGAGTCAAATCGAAGAAGTTGCCACCAACCTGCATTCCAGAGTCAAGAAGCCCATACATGCGATCCAAAGCTTCAAAAATTGCATTTTGTGTAGATCTGAAATTAACAAAATCAAATTGAGTGCTAACCATGGCATAACCTTTTCAAATATTTTGGAAAAACAAGATAGTACAGATATTGGCCTATAATTGGACGCAAGTTGCCTGTGCCCCTTCTTAAAAACTGTCAGGATTTAGTTATTTTTAATGTAGTGGTAATAATGACAAAAATACTCTAAACTGTGGTACTGGTAATGCTGGAAACTGTGGTGAGGGGTCTTGAGGAGAAGTTAGTAGTGGTAATAAAGTGGTATATTTTTAAATAAAAGCGGTTAGAAATACTTACCTTGCTCGCTCCACGCATACACCGCAAAATAATTTTACTAATTTGTCCTATCGGCACATCGATCGCGTACACACTGTATATCATCTGCGCGGCAATTCTAAGAAATACTATTTCAGCTGTGTTGTTACGAAATTTATACCGCAAAATATGCAACGCATTGTTTAGTATTGCAATCACGAGGAATGAGTTTGCAAATGCTAATTTTCAAGTCTCCGTAAATTTAATGCATTTAATTACATGTTTTTCTAGATTGAATAATTTTTAGTTATTTTTAGTGTAGGCAATATTGTTACAGATATATCATCACCCTTCTTTATATGTGAATCTTTCGTAAAAACGGATTAGAAATATTTTGAAGTGTTAATATTTATGTCTGTTGCAATTGTGGTTACTTTACAGTTGGTTATAACTGTGTGAATATTTTTGTGTGTCTGTGTATTCGCCATTGGCAGAAAGTAGGTTATCCGATTATTTTAAACGCGGCAAAAATATGCCAGAAGTTAAAAAAAAAGAGCATCGGGAATTGAGTGTATTGTGCAAGTATGGATTGGATTAATGTTTGTGGAGTTGAAAGTGTTGTGGATATAGATGAGGGTGTATGGGGCAAAAACTGTTGATATTTTTCAACTGCTTAAGTTTAACAAATTTATTAATCAAAATAGATACGGTTATATTATCCCCAGTAATACAAATCTTTGCCTGGATAATCAATATTTTATTCAAACTTCTTTTTACATTACCACATGTCTTAACTGACACATCTACACAATAATTATCAAAACAAAACTATCAACAAAATATATGTAGATAATGAAATCATGAACATTAAATTGTCAACATTAACTCTGACATATAAAAACGTCAAAAAGACCACTTAAACAATTTTAGTTTTTAAAACCT
This sequence comes from Protaetia brevitarsis, assembly GCA_004143645.1. NCBI lineage: Eukaryota > Metazoa > Arthropoda > Insecta > Coleoptera > Scarabaeidae > Protaetia > Protaetia brevitarsis. The sequence goes on along the minus strand of RXPK01002208.1, from coordinate 38,698 downwards.
TGGTATAGAAATGCCATAACAATACATACAATAAAAATTATTAAAAATGCGTTTCATAAAGAGACAAATATAAATTAAATATATATATATATAGGCATCTCAAGAATCGAAATTAACAACGAATACAATATCATAAAACAAATAATTATAATATAAATAAAATCAAGAAATACTTAACATATTAACAATTAACATAAAAACAATCCACCAAGCAAATAGTTGTTTGTCGATAGAATTTAGTATAACAAACTAGGAAAATTGAATACAGGTATGATAATATTATGATGTTTTTAAACTTTACCATTGATAATGATTTGCAGAACTTTAATCCTCATTCATCATCAATCATTATAGCATACTACATAGCTGTAAAGTAAAGGGCCCAGGATACTACCTTGGGGTACACCATGCTCAAGCTTGATGCAATCAAATGTTTTTTAATCTAAACACAATTTGAATTTACTTCCAGATGAATAATTTTGAAGCAACTGCGACATCTTTCCTTTAAGGCTGCCAACATTTATAGCATCCAACAATAGATTGTATTTAATAGTATCAAATGTCTTTCACAGGTCAATGAAAATACATACAACATGCTTGCAATAATTTGACATCAAATTAATGCAATTCGTATAATATTTTATCTTTCTTGTAGTACTTGCAGTTTCTTTCCAACGCGATATTAATAATTTTCCAAGTTTGTTTGGCATCGTCTTTATAAGAAGCGAAGGGTTTATAATAATATTTCTGGGACTCTTTGTTAATAGATATGTATTTTATATTTTATCATAATATAACATGGAATCTAATTACATAGTTACTGCGTTTACACTTTTTATTTATTGAAGAAAGAACAAAAAACTTTCGACATTCTGATATCAACCGCTTGCCTAATATAAACTAAATAATTAGTACTTACAAACCAAAAATAACTACTTACTTAATTCAATTTACTATCGGAATGGGTTATAAACGAAAATGACAATTTTTTTTTAGCATTTCTTGTCTTTTTTTTGTAACCTAAGCTTCGACAGTGATTCTGTGGAAATCTTGATTCAAAATAGTGCTATTATGCGAATCAAGACTTCAGTATTACATATGATATGGTTGCATTTAGGGCTGACAGTACTATTGCAAAGCACGCACTATACTGGATATTACTGTATACTGAATACTGTTAATTTGAAATTACATCTTGTTAACTTTGTAAATTTATACGAAACTCAACTTCAATAATGCTTAACTGAGGAATACTTGTTAGGGATACTATCTGAATATTCTATTTCCACTAAAGAAATGTGTGAGAGATTTAATAATCACTTTTCCAATCTTGCAAATAATATAATTATCGCTAATAACCTTTCTGGTGCCATCGAATGCCATGAATTAGATAAATATATATCCAATTTCGATAAATCTTGTTTTCTATCTCCTGTTATTGACGCTGATTTAGTTAACATAATAAAAATATTGAAGAGAGCGGCTTCTCCAGGCGATGTGATGGCATTAATACCTATTGGCTACTGTTAAGAGTAGCTACAATTATTTTTTGTCTGTACTTACGTATTTGATAAATTTTTCTTTAGATAAAGGCATTTTCCCTTCCGAATTAAAAGTTGCTGTAATCAAACCTATTTTTAAGAAAAAAGATAACAGCAAGAACTTAAATGACTATAGGCCAATCAGCTTGCTCAATGCATTCGCCAAAATATACGAGTCCGTAGTTAACAACAAATTGATTGACTATTTTCTAAGCAACAATATCTTTAGTTCCAGTCAACGTGGGTTTTTGTCTAATAAGGGCACCAACACAGCTTTAAATAACATAGTCACATTAATTTATTCTTCCTTAGACAAATCTCACGTGTGCGCAAATTTATCAATTGATTTAACAAAGGCCTTTGATTGCGTTAATCACACAATTTTACTATATAAGCTGGAGAAATACGGTGTAACAGGATTTACGAAGAAATGGTTTATAAGTTCTTATCTGATGTTCCCAAAGGTGGCTTGTAAAATGTAAATCAAAACCAGTAAAAGTGGAAGTTGGTATACCTCAGGGATTTGTTTTAGGCCCAACTTTGTTTTTAATATTCATTAACGATCTTCCTGAATATGTAAACACAAGCAATTTAATCTTATATGCAGATGATATAAATATTTTCACCGCTTCTAATAACAGCAACATTATATTTCAAAAAATAGAATCACACTTTATCTCGGTCAATAACTGGGGCCTCTTTGAATAAAATTATAATCAACGAAGATAAAACGAATCTAGTACTATTTAAAATCAAAAACAATGTAAATCAAAATATTTCTTCATTGCAATTGTTAAATTTCTTTATACCAGTAAGTGACACAGCTAAGATACTTGGCCTAATTTTTGAAACTACATTAAGTTGGAAAACCCATGTTGATTTTCTCAGCAAGAATTTACCAGTGATAAATTATTCGTTGTATCATCTAAAATAGAGTTATAGTATGGATGTATTGAAAACGGTGTACTATTCAGATTTTTATTCTAGATTGAAGTACGGTGTTCTTTATTGGGGTGCATCCAGTGCAAAGGATTTTCATTTTTCAAAAACGTGTTTTACGAATAATCTACGGATTAAAACTACGTGATTCGTGTAAACCAATTTTTAAAATACATCAAATATTAACAGTTTGTGACATTTATACAGGGTGCTAGGTAAACACGCGGCAAATATTTAAGGGGTTATTCCTTGGCTTATTCTAAGAATATTTCGTCCTATGATGATTTTTAAAACTCATTCGTTTCGAAGATACAGGGCGAACAAGATTTGCATTTAATATAATTACCCAACAAACAAATCTTTAAATATCTACGAAATATTGAGTGCGGTACTGTAGGCGCCCGGTAATATTTTTTTTCTTCGTGGAATAAAAACCTTTACTTTTATCAGTATATATAGTTTTCCTTGATTATAACCTATAACAGCTATTATTGTAAATAGATACATAATTTTCCCATTCTCATATGATTAGTATCTGCTTGACTGGGAATATCGTGACAAACTCGCATTGACAAATCCGTTTTACGAAACAAACTTTCTGTGTATTGATTTTCTGGGTATTTGGTATTATAATTCACCAAATTATTATTCCTTAATATCAGTAGATTTATGTTTTGTTTTCTTGTCGCGACGGATAGATGGCGCTTTAGTAGGAATATAGAATCTTACGAATACTAGGTTGTTGCAAAATAAAAATTGTAAAAGGCTTAGAAAAAAAATGATATTTTGTGTTGGATGCTAAGTGCGTTAAAACAGTATATTTTCCTGTTTCACGTAACGTATTAAAATTATGTTAAAATGTATTGCGTATTGGTTTTAGTGATCTGTGAGGTGAAAAACCAATCGATTTGGTGTGCTATCTTACAAGAAAATGAGATGCCTATGTACACTTCTCACAGGAAAAATCGGGACATCAGCAATTCAGAATTTTAAAATTTCTTGATTGTAAATGCAATTTTCGGAGGACGTATTCACTTATCTTAGCCATAAATCACTTAATTATATATATATTACTGCGATCAAGGTAACCGACTAGAAATTTAAAGAGAAAAATAAATATATAGAGAGAAAAAGGTTTATGTATAGAATAAACAAATCGGAGTTTCGGTGGCGGCGTTTCCTTTAGAAATACCAATGAAAAAAAAATGCATAACAACAAAAAGAACTCTTGAATAGACGGCTTCATTTAGAAATATATATGTATTTAACTTGTTTGATGTTATGTAGAGATAATTCTTTTTTAAGAAAACATGTGGTGATGGATTTTATTATTTAAATTATGTTTCTCGTTAGTGCTTGCTTTGATATTAATTACTACTTGGATTTGTGCTCGCGAGTATTAGTTTAGCAATAGATAATATGTCAGTCAGCTCCCTCAGTTTTTGCGATAATGTGATTTTCACAGATTTATTGACTACTATTGACACTATTATTGATGTATTAATTACTACTGTTGTTTAATATTCTTAAATATTGTATTACTATAAAGTTTTCTTCTATCTATAAAAAATTACCAAAACAAGGTTAAGATTATTTATAAAATTCTTAAATAAGCAATTAATTCGCAAAGAAATTATTTATTTTATGAACCCTGTTTTTGTATTTTCAGGAAATATATCTTAGCTATCGCCTGTGTAATCTGACATCGCTGATCTATTTTCTTGAAATATGGCAACACTGGGTCTCTTACAAAACTGTCTTTATGTAGCACAGGTTTATTAACAATTATTTAAATATTATTGGATAATATAATACATAACAAGCATTGTAAAGAAAGCATATTGTTCGTCAATCTCAGTTAGTGGCTAAAATATATTATTGTTGAATTTGATACATTTAATACTTTTTCGTTGCTACTGCCCGAAGCTGTGTGTTACAGACCAAAAGTGTTAGCTATATTTCAATAAAATAGAACGACATTTGGATTACACGGCGATAGTTAAGATATATTTCTTGAAAATACAATAAACGGGGGTTAATAAAATAAATAATTTCTTTGTGAAATTAATTGCTTTAAAAATTTTGTAAATAATCTTAAACTGTTTTTGGTATTTTTTAATACATAGAGAAATATTTTGTAGTAATACAATTATTTAAGAATACTAACAATAATGAAATACATCAATAATAGTGTAATTAAATCAATATGAAAATCACATTGTTCAAAAACTCAGGAGGCTGATTGACATATTGTCTATTGCTAAAGTATTACTTGCGGGCATAAATCAAACTAAGCAACTAATATCATAGTAATAGGTAATATAATTTTAAAATCCCATCGCCATGTTTTCTTAAAAAAAATAATTATCTCTACATAACATCAAACAAGTTAAATAAATTGTGTATTTCTAAATGGTGCCGTCTACCCAAGAGGCCTTTTAGTTGTTATGTATTTTTTTTTGCATTATTATTTCCGTATTCGGTATTTTTAAGGAAACACCGCTACCTAAATTCCAATGTGTTTATTTTAATGTATAAAGCTTTTTCTCTATATGCATTTATATTTCTGTTTAAATTTTTAGTTTTTACCTTTGATCGCAATAATACACACAAAAGTGATTTATGGCTTTGATAAGTGCATATATCCTCTGAAAGCTGCATTTACATTCAAGAAATTTTAAAATTCAACGATTGCTGGTGTCCGATTTTTTCCTGTGAGAAGGTGTACGGCGTAGCCATTCTTTGTTTATTCTTTTATACTTTTTTAGTCACGTGTAATATAAGCAAATATTAAGAAGTTTACAAATTTCTTGCAATTATTGTTTGTGATTCGTGAAAAATCATGTATTTGAACATATGTTGTTTTTGTTCAATTTTTTTTTTTAAACAAAACTCGGTGATCCATTCTCCATACCTCAATTTTATTTTGACAATTATATCACTTCCAAAGCCGTGTTAGAAAAGTTAAAAATTGGCCCCACTCTGGCATGTAGAACAATCAGGTCTGGCAGAAAAGGACTCTCCCAATAATATGAGCGACGATAAAGTCTGAAGATTATGATTTTCGCTGCTCGTCTATGGCCATTGAAGTATGGAAATGGCAGGATAATAAAGTCGTGCTAGTAGCCAATAAATTCTATGGAGGTGAAGAAGGTTATGCGGCCTCCATATACTACAACAAGCACATGTATTTTTTCTGATATTAGAGAAAAATGTCACTTCTGAATTTCCAGAAAAGGTGTACAACCAGCAAGAGATGTTCGACATGAGTTTGCACATATGTTCCAAATAATGGTTCACCAAAGAAAAGACGTGGCCATGCCTATTTCATTCCAATGGATGTTCAATCAAAACCCCTATTTGCGAAGTATCACTTTGCTGCAACGCTGCCGAAAAATGCTCCCTGGAAACAAAATCCCATTCATTCATTCATTCATTAAAGTTAGGGTGGACAGTTAATGTCCGGGCACTTGAGCAAGGTACTCATTGTACCATCCCTATTAATTCTCTTATTTCCACTCGAGCAGCTTGGTGTTCTTCTTGCCCAGTGTGAACTTGAGAACCTTCGAGGGCTCCAATAGATCTCTCCCGAAATATTTCTGCCTGAGTACCTTCACTTCCTCACATGTGCAGATTACATGTAAACTCGTTTCCTCCTGTAGTTCGCATCTTCTACACCGCGGTTCGCTTACTCGACCTGTGTTGTATAGATGCTTTTTCAGGGGACAGTGTCCAGTTACCAACCTAGTAATGGTTTTAATTTCTCTCTTACTGCGCCTGAGTATGTATGTATATGTATGTATGTAAATAGAAGGGTGGTGTTACACTGCGACCTAAAAGATCTATTGTGTCCCCTATTCTTGCTCCTTTACAGCTGGCCTTCCAATCCTATTCCTTTTAGAAAGTGTAGGATGTCAGAGGGCCCCAGTCTAGGTAAGTCTCCCTCTTCGATTTCACATGCTCCCAGGTACAATGCCCTCGAGTTGCACAGTGCTACGCAGTTTGAGAGGAGGTGGATGGATGTTTCATCCTGTTCCCCACAAAATCTGCATTCAGGATCTTTTTCCAATCCAAGCTTACTCAGGTGTCCTTTCAGTTTACAATGGCCTGAAAGTATTCTTGTTAATACGCGAACATTGTTCTTACTCAGGTTGATGCATTCTGTAAACATCTTCTGGTTATAAGTTCCCAGAAGAATTTTACTTTGCCTCATTCCCTGGAGATTTTCCCAGTAACTGGATTTTCTCTGCTCCATTTCTATTTTTAGTTTCTTAAGTATTGCACTACTACTTAACCCGCAAAAGGGTTCAGGCCCTACAAAAGGCATTCCAGCCCCTTTTTTTTGCGAGGTTATCCGTTATTTCGTTTCCTTCCACTCCTGTGTGACCCGGAACCCACAGGAAGGTTACTTTATTTCTTTTGCCTAGCTCATTTAGTTTCCCTAGGCATTCCCAGACCATCTTGGAGCTAATTTCATATGAATTCAGCGCGTTGATGGCTGCTTGACTATCAGACACGATGATAATCTCCTGCTTCCGATAGTTCCTATCCATAATGAACTGAACACATCTTCCAATAGCGTGTATTTCCGCCTGAAATATACTTGGGTATTTTCCCAAGCTTTCGAAATATGTAGGTTTAAGCCCATATATTCCTATTTCCAGTTCCTTCTGTCGTTTTGGAGCCATCAGTGTACCATTTGATGGCATTTCTATTCAAGTTCAAGATGGTGTTATGATCCCACTCGCTTCTGTTACTTAGCTTTATGGTGAATTCTTTCACAAAGCTAAATTTTTTTAACATATCATCCGGGGCATATCCCAGGTTTGATCACCGTCAGGAGATTGAGGCCTATGCCTAATCATTCCTTCCTTGACCATTCTTAGTGCGGTTCTTTTCGCCACACCCTCTACTACAATGTCGAGGGGGGCAAGATCCAATACTACTTCAATAGCTGCTGTTGGGCAGGTTCTCATAGCCCCCGTTATGCATACACATGCTAATCTTTGCACTTTTCGAGAGGTTAATTCTCGCGGTGGCCAGATTAGTTCTTTTGCTCCATGCTACTGATGCATAGGTGATGATCGGTCTCACTATCCTGTATACATCCAAAGCAGTATTTTGGGTTGCATCCCCAATTTTTCCCTGCAAAGTTTCTGCACACCATCAGAGCTCTTTTGACCTTAACACTGCGTAGGCTTTCACGGCCGGTGTAACTATAACTAACAGCTTCTTGCGGTTTTCGCCGTGTGTCAAAACTTTCGCTCGACGTTTCGCTGTTCATACTGACAGCTTCTTCAGGATAACTGAACTGTTCAGTTATCCTGAAGAAGCTGTCAGTATGAACAGCGAAACGTCGAGCGAAAGTTTTGACACTCTTTTGACCTTGTTGGTTACTTTGCCGCCTGAGTAGGTTATCAGAGAAACTAACATCCCCATCCCCTATCAGCGCTTTAGTATATAGTTGATCTTCAGTCGACCTCCATGTCTTTGTACTTTCTTTATCTAACCAGGTCCAGATCTCCCTTCTTACGGAATCCTTAGTAATTCCACATACGGGCTCTGGACCCATGAAGTGTCTCTTAGAGGCCTGCTTGGCTATTACATTGCCCTTTATATCTTCATGTCCCGGCACCCAAATCAGAGACACCGTGTAGTCTCGTGCCAGTGCATTGAGGGAATGTTTGCAGTCTCTAACTAGTTTTGATCTAGTTACGGGGTTTGAGACTGCCATAATGACAGCCTCGCTGTCAGTCATTATATTAATTTTCTTCGTCATGTAGCCGCCTTTTGCAATCAATTCTGCACAGGCTGCAAAGGCGAATACCTCTGACTGGAAGACCGTTGTATACAAAATCTCAAAATAGAAGCGAATTAACAGAAAAATTGCAAAGAAGGAATCTGCTAAGCGGTAGTTCGTCAAAAAGCCAATATATCACACTACTGGTATTAACTGATAAAAGTAATGTAATCCGGCGTTACAATCGTCTCGTGATTGCAATATTTTTGTTGAAGGTTTAGCGCGATATGATATCCTAAAACTTTATCATGGCTCGGAAGATTCCATCATTTTTTATTTATTTATTTTTTTCGTTGATTAATTCATGCTTTCCTATTGTCCTATAATCTTTATTTATTCGCTAAGTTGTATGAACTTCAACATCGACCACATAACAATAAATAAGAGAGCCTTCCGTTTGTCCTTTTCGATCCGATGGCCTGATTATAGGAACGAGGAATCGCACAACACAACACGACACCACGAATCGACGTGACGTCCTCTCTTTTTACGGGCGCATCTTTTCTGTTCCTCACTCATTTCTCGCCGCTTTCTTATGAATGACTGCGTGATGGAGGTTTTGTTTATTTTCCTTTCCACGGCACGTTATTGTACGCGCTCGTTCTGGTTGTCTTTCCTCTCCTTTATTCTCGTTCGTTTTTGCGCGCGCTACGTTAAAACATTTTAAGTGAATTTCGTTGTTTACGTTTTGCCAGCGCGGCTCGGGGATCTGGCGCGATTGTGTCGTTGTCTAGGGAATGATGATGATATTTGCGGATCGAAGGTTGGAAAGAGAGAGAGGGAGAGACAGTATGAAAGAGAAGGATGGCGCAGAGATGCAATGAATCTCCCTCAGAAATAAGAAGACGACAATCAGTTGTTTTTCAGATTTCGTTGTTCTTAGTCGATTCTTTTTGTGATTGTCCGTCTCGCTGCTGTACAGAGATTTGTTTAGTTTGGAAACTAAATAGACCGTCAGAAATTTAAAATTATATCAATGTAAAAAAAAAATACTGAATGAAGAATGCTGTACTGATGAATATGATATGCCTATTTCCTAAGCAGCAGCACTTATGGAACTATGAGGTGAAGATATTTTTTCATACTGTGTTTAGTTTTTTTTTTATATGCTTTTAAAATTAAAAATTGTTTTCACCGCCTACTATTAATTAAATACTAATTAAAAACTACATTTTCTGAAAACCGCTTATTCTAAAAGAAGCGAAGAAGGGATAGGTATAAGAGCACCTATGGCTTTTCGATAGAGGATGCAATTCTACATCACATGGTGTAAAAATATACAGGGCGTTCCATTTGAAAAAAATACTTTTAGTACTAAGAAGTTATCCCAAATCAACCCTAGATTATGGAACAGCCTGTATAATTTTGTTTACTTTTTATTCCCTGGTTAAATAGTAGAGGACTCATACCCTCCACAGTTAACATAAAAACTCTATCTTTAAAGTGGCAAAAATTCCACTAGCTACAATGATTTTACCGAAAAAAAAAATAGAAAATAGATTCGAGAAAATCCCGAATGGTACATCAGATAGATAAACAGTTGTGGGTGTACAAATAGGCATTATACAGGGCGTAGCGACAATAGTACGTCCTCCCTTTATTGCGCAAAATAGACGTACTATAATACCAGATGAGAATAATAAAATATTCCAAACGTTAGAAAGCAGAAACATCTCCAAGTATATCAGAAATATCGTTGCTGAATACTTCAAAGAGAGATACGTGTCAATAGCAACAGGGGCAAAATAGAAGTGGATGCAGGCGTGCCTCAGGGGTCAGTGCTGAGACCTACCGTCTGGAATCCACTATACGATGAGATTTTCCGAATTGAACTGCAGGGACGAGCTAAAATTATTCGCTTTGTTGATGATTTGGCCTTAATAATAACAGCCAGTGCATAATACAAACGAGAACTTAAAAATAATAGACGTATGGATGATGAAAAACAAACTTCTGCTAGCATCAGAAAACAGCGAACCGTTGGTTATCACAAGTAACATAAAAATAGAAAGCCTGAGATTTAAAATAAACGAGGTGGAGATGGTATCTCAAAGAGGTACACATCTAGGAGTTTCGTTTGATATAAGAGGTAGCTTCAAGGACCATTTTGAAAGGATAGATTAGACAGAAGGACTAATACGCCTAATGCCAAAACATTGATGTCTTATATTCTGATTTCAGTAAGGCATTTGACACAATTAATCATTCATCACTTATCTCTAAATTATCTTCTATTGGCTTTACTCCTAAATTTATTTCATTTTTACAATCATACTTACATAACCGATCTTCCTCATCTGCTCCATTTCAAGTTTCATCTGGGGTGCCTCAGGGCTCCAACTTAGGACCGCTTCTTTTCAATTTATATATTAATGACCTCCTGGACAGATTGGATTGCAAAGTGTTGGCTTATGCAGATGACCTTAAGATCTATAGTCGTATAACGTCTATAACTGATTGCTTAGTTTTGCAGAGGAATTTAGACATCATTGAGGACTGGTGTAATACTAACAGCATATGCTTAAATATTAGCAAGTGTGCGATACTTTCCTTCACCAAAAGTATGAACCCCTTCATTTTCAGATACAGTGCTCACCAGTTAGAGATATCTAGGGTTACGCAATTTAAAGATCTTGGTGTAATTTTCGATCAGTACTTAATTTTCTCCCCTCACATTACTTTATTGTGTTCGTCTGCTTCTGCTTCTCTAGGTTTCATTATACGGTCTTGTAGAGATTTCTCTAACATTTTAACAATCAAAGTGTTATTTTATGCATTTGTGCTATCCAAGTTACAGTATAGCTCTATTGTTTGGTATCCGTACTATCTTTACCAACAGCTGCTCATCGAGCGAATTCAGAAACGATTTCTAAAATACTTATCGTTTAAACTTGATGGCATTTATCCCGCTCGCGGGACAGATTATACCTTCTTGCTGCATAGACATGACCTCCGTCCTCTTTCTCAGAGAAGAGATGAAGCCAGTGCCAAATTTCTTTTAAAATTAATAAATGGCAGTGTTGATTCACCTTCGCTTCTAAGTCAAATATCTTTCCTTGTCCCTAACTATAATTCTAGATCATGCGCTACATTTCCCACTATTAGAGCTCGCACTAATATTCTTTACAAGGCCCGCTAAGCCATATGTACAGAAACGCCAACTTATTATATAGTGACCCTTTCCAATCAAGTATTTAATATTTAAGTGTATAGTAATTACTTTTTTTTAATATTTCATACGCTATAATTTTGTTTCTTTCAGTTTTTGATGTATTCATTTCCGATTTATTTATAGTTTGTTATGTAGTATTAGTTGGCTTTTTGTTTTGAATTATTGGGCTTTTATTTTTGTAATGTTTTTATATTTGTTTCAAATGTATTATTGCACGCACACTAATGTTATTTTATTTTTGTCATTTTGTCCTATTATTGGAATCTTGTTCTGTTGGACAATAAACGCTATTATTATTATTATTATTGTCATCATCATTATTATTATATTTTTTTGAGCTTTTTTTCACAAAAACCAAAATTAACTCAAAAACGGTAACCGACAGGCAAGTAGATATTTTATAGAATTGGCTTTAAAATACTTAGTAGAATCTAAAAATGTACTAAAAAATATAGGTTTCTATTTAAAACATCAAAGTTGGCTATGACTTTCTATATAACCGAAAGTGCGACATAGATGCAATTGTTTTTTCTAAAGAGATTATAGCCAACTATTCTTAACCCCAAAATTTCAAAATCGAGATATCATTGCAAAGTCAAAAACTTTTAATGGACAGGTTTTGTGAATCACCTGTATAGTTAGCTAGAAAAGTGAAATATAATTAAAATAACATGTATTTTTTTTCTATATGCGAAGTAAAAAATGTGCTACTTCAAAATTGTTTTGTCTTTTGCATACGCACTACAGTACACTACGATTTCATTACTGCGGGAAAAGCATAATCGTCTGTTTTGGATCATAATTTTAAATTACTCTAATGCTTGCTATTGTGCTAATAACAGCGCTGCCCGGCCCACGTCACACAACACAACGTTTATTAATGATCCGAGTAGCCCAGCTAGCAATCATAGGCTTATTACTCATGGTGACTTTACGAACATGCATTTTATAGGAGACGCGGTTGGAAGTTCACATACGTTTATTGCATATCCAGCCAGGATCTGTGCGCCTTTATTAAAAGCATGGGAAAATTATATATCTTTTTTTTACATCCAAACCTCAATTATAAAGAGTCTAAAATTCCAAATGTCATACGACTTTTGTTGCATTTGGAATTATATAATAAAATTATTATTTTCAAGGTTAACAATTCTTTGCAGCGTATCTCCAGATCGAATTGACAAGTGTTTCTACTTTAATTAACCTTTACTTTATAAAATATATATAGGGTGATTCTCAATATATGCGACAAACTTTAAGCGCTGATTCCTGAGGTTATTTCGATCATAAAAGTTCATATAAGAACATATGTCCACAATCGCTTAGTTCTAAGGTTGTACAATGTTTAATAGTAAGTTAACATAATTAATGTTTTTATTATAAATTAACAAAACAATTAGTAAAACAAAATTAACTTATACTAAGTGTTGAAAATGACCGCCCTCAACTGCAATACAAGCTTATATCCTCCGTCGTATTGACTGGCGAGTCCGTTCTAAAATACCAAGGGTGTTTCGAATTGTTTGAAAAGCTGCGATGATTCGATTTCTCAGTTCATCGTCATTTTCAATGGGAGTCGTATAAACTAATCATTTAAGACGACCCTAGAGAAAAAAGGCCATAAAATTTAAGTCTGGAGACCGAGGAGGTCACGGTTGTGGACCTCCCCGTCCTATCCACCGATCTGGATACGCATTGTCCAAAAACTCGCGAGCAACTAAACTAAAATGCGCTGGAGCACCGTCATGCATAAAATACATTTTTAATCTTCATTGCAACGGAACATCTTCCAGCAGTAGTGACAGCTCCTCTTCAAGAAAATTGCGGTATACCTCGCCATTTAACCGCATCGGTAAAAAATGTGGACTTATCAAGTGATCTCCAACAATTCCGACCCACACATTGACAGAGAATCGATGTTGATGACGGGCATTCACTAGTTCGTGCGGATTTTCTTCGGCCCATATGTGATTATTATGAAAATTAATAATCGCGTTTCTAGAGAAAGTAGCTTCATCGGTGAAGAATATTTGAGCCAAATAGTCAGGATTTTGTGCGAATTTGTGTTGCATCCATTGACAAAACGCCACTCTTTGCGGAAAATCTGCCAGCAAAAGTGCCTGCACCCGTTGAATGTGATATGGATACAACAGTTGATCTTTCAATATTCTCCAAACTGTGGCCTGACTAATGTTTAAAGCAAACGCAATTTTTCTGGTGCTTTTAGTAGGATGTTTCTCAATTTCATTTAGTACCATTTCTTCAACTTGTGGAGTTCTCACTGTAGATGCGTGCTCGTTATCAATCGTCCGTTTTTTTAAATTTCCCGTTTCACTAAGACGTTGGTGAAGACGGGCAAATATTGAATGATGCGGGATGATACGGTTCGGGTATCGTTCTTCATAAAGACGTCTAGCAGCACGCGAATTTCCATTGGCAAGACCGTAAACGAAATGCATATCACACATCTCAGCATTCGTGTAATTCATTTTAGAAAACAGAAACCGGGAATAAACTGAATGAATACTCTGACAACTATTGACAAATACTGAAATGACAAATAAATAATTCCCTCTCAACACAATAGTTTTTGAAGAACCAACTGTGATATTATATCGTGTTAGTCATAGTTCATAATTTATTATTAAACATTCAATAACTTTAAAACCAAACCGTTTTGGACATATACTCATATGAACTTTTATGATCAAAATAACCTCAGGAATCAGCTTCTAAAGTTTGTCGCATATATTGAGAATCACCCTGTATATTATCTATAAATTGAATTATGTATTATAATAGTAAAATTACGTGTAAGCATAATGGATTACATATCATTTGCAGTATTTTCCCGACAAAATATTGACCACTACACTACCAGAAATCGTATGACGCACCAAAGCAAATATTGAATATTGGTCGTACAGAATTCTAAAGATTTTATAATTTTTATTTGCTTTAATGCAACACTCCTTTAGTGGGAATACTTGGAAACGTCACCTAGCAAAACATACATATTTCGTAATAGAATGTATTCGCCTGAAGAAAAGAATTAAAACTGACTTTACGTATTTATATATTACAAACTCTATTTTGCAGATCCTCTCAGCTAAATCGTAAATTTTCGCGCCGTTTGGTTGGTAATTCCGCCGTATGCACCGGCACTTAATTAAATGCAGAACAAGTTTAATTTTACAACATACCTACCTACTATCACTTTGTTGCGAACACTGTGTAAATTGTGCTTAATCTGTAAGGTAAACAAACAGAACTAGTTTAACGGGCGCTAATTGTATTAGATTGCTTATTGCCTTTATGTTCGCAACTAGGTATATGTCGTAACAGGAGGTATCTGTTACAAACGTGCAAGCAAACTACATAGTAAAAATGCTTGGATTAAAATAATTATTTTCATTTAAAATACAAGGTAACTTGAGTAGTATGAGCAATGATATTATAAGATGGTTGTATGAATTTCCTCCTCTAACAAGGAAAGATAAGACTTTGTCAGTTTCCACTTACTGCAGTTCATTAAGCTTTAGAACACTGCATCAGGATTGCAAATTGATATACAAGGTTCTAAGTACGCCTGTTATAATCTTTAAACATTTATCTGCTGATGAGTGAATTTACAATTTTTCGATGGGTACTCTTGATGTTGTGAGAAAATTTTGAAAAGAAATGTGTAAATACACCATCTTGCCCCACCATGGGGGCAAGATGGGGTTCTAGGTGAGTTAAGAATGGGTCGTACCATAAATCTAGGTAATAGGTAAAAAAAAATAGATTCTTAAAATATTCTTAAGAACATGCAGGAACACAGCTTAAACTCTTTAAAGCAGAACTACTTAAAATAAAAAAAAATACAATAACGATAAGAATATTAAACTTAATCTTCACAATTGAGACAATAGAAGACGAACTCATCCACGTTAATCGCACAGCCTCCATGTATCCAACCTCGCTATCCATGGCATTGTATCAATACTTCCCCTTACAATACTAACATTGAGCGTCATCTTCCTCAACAGAAGAACTTGATTATTTCCTTGACGTTTTTCTAAAAATCTATCTCTTGCTTTCCTTACAAAATTCGGCTTCTTGATCTTTTCTGTTTTCTTCTTTGTCATTTTTTTCCTTTAACTCTCCCTCAGCACTTCTAGTTGCTTAGGGATTTCTCCAGACTTCTATTTTCTTGTAGCAGATTTTTATACGTAGTGCTTGTAAGGATTGTTGTCTTTCCCTTGTTACGCTTTGATTGAACCTGTACTTTTATTCCTAACATGAGAAATAGGTATTATGTCTTCGAGAAAGCATAATGGCATATCTAGCCATAACGGGCCAGACTGAAGAGTGAGATAGTGATGTCCCCATGTTGCCCCATACCAATAGCCCCATCTTGCCCCTTTGGGACATTTTCTGGTTATGTTATAATAACATATTAAATATTTGAAATAAACAAATAACGCACTATAGAAAATACATGCAATACATGTCAATTAATAAGCACAAAAAAGTGTAGTTGTAAATAATTTACTTATACTTCCGATACTGGCCGTTGAACTCACCATCAGAATAATAACGAAATTCTGGAAATTGCAAAGTTCACGCACAAATAGCAATAACTTTGTTATTACGACTAGTAAAGTTTTCTACATTACAACAAACATAAAATAGCACTTGTCAATATTGGGACTGCTATTATTTGACAGATGCTTACTGCCGTTTTGTAGATAAGACGATGTCCCCATCATGCCTCGTGGCCCCATCTTGCCCCACCCTTCCCTAATTCAAGGACAGGCGTTCTCAAAGCTAATGTAATATAATGATGGTAACATTGGTCCCCAAAGCACTAGTTAGCAGAGTTACCTTGTACAACAGCATTCTTTTTTTTAGTTATCCTAAGAACTGATCTCTTCATAGCGAAATGTGTCTTATCAATGTAATATTTTATTTTTTCGCTTAATTTTCTCATACATTTCCACCAATACCACCCAGACAATATAACTGCCACGCACCAGACGAGATCACATGACCATTTGCGTTCAGCCAACCGCACAATTCTGATAAGCCGTAAATCGGATGTCATTCCCGGCATTAGGCTGTTCCACAGTAATGCATCATGTCACTTTGTCGAACCAGCGACGCAGCAAAGGGGGCCAGCGAAAAGTAGATTGTTGGCTTCTCCTTCGGATCACGTAGTATATACATGCGAATATACCAATATCCTTCTCTCATACATGTATGACTTTCGTCGGACTCCATGGCTATATCACGATGCGAGTCGATCAAAATAGAATCTAACATTACGACGCGGAGGCAGTGTGGTATCTCCGCTTTGTTCTTTCTCTTTTCGATAACTCCGAATTAGAAAGGGGCCTTATTTTAGGAATTTAATGGCACGTATTAAATTTATAGAGTTTCGGTCGATTATTTTAAGTGAGTTATTTACTGATTATGAATTGTTAAAATAGGAAAAGTCGAGCAAGTGTTTACTTGAGTACATGAAAGGAAATGGTGAAATGGCTTCAGAGGAGGAATGAGAAGAGTTTAAGTCAGCTCTCATTTGCACCTATGAGCTACACTACTGGCCATTAAAGTTAGGAGAATAGCTACGCCGGTTCTGGTGCAAAATCCCGGAAGGTTTGCATAGGGGGTCTCAATTCACATTTTATCCCCTCCACTCCTACTTTTATCGTGACTTCATCAGATAATTGGGGCCCCACAAATGGGAACAGCTGTTCCTGAAACAGTTTCTGTAACAGCTTAAACAGTTTCTAGCTATTTTCCTAGGACAACTAAAAGAAATCATTTTTTTCCCAGTATTTAATATTTTTAACATTATTGTAAAAAATTCTACAACAAAGTAAGCATAACAGCAAAGTATTTAAAACGAAAATCATTATTGCAATAAGCTTATTAATATTATATTCCATTTTTTATAAAATTATTGAACGCGATCAAAACTTACTAACTGGTATAAAATTTGAGGACCGTGCTCTAATACCCAGCAACGCCTTGTTAAGAAATGAACGAAATGAATCCAACGTCGACTACATTTGAAGTGAATTACGCATGTCTAGCAAATAGCTCTCCTCACCTCGTAGTAGATGGAATGAGGGTTATATTGAATTGATTTAAATTGAAAAAATCGATGTGGGGACAGCATTTTGTAGTAGTTAGACAAGGGCAGAGAATAGGGGTGAGTGCTTGCCGTTAGACGGCGATAGTATACGAATTGGAAATGGTACATCGAATTGTATATCTGACACACAATCGGCCAGCAGAATGGCATGCGTATTTTTCGACTTTGTTAACTCATAGAAATCATATTTTGATCCTTCTTTTGTTCCTATTACGACAATTGATAGGTCGAAAGTGCGTTCTTGGTATGTGTAAATAAGATTAATCCGATATTGTTACCTTATTATTATTATTGGAAAATATTTGTCACATACGTCAAATGTGTCATCAAAATTCTTAATAATTAATAAGTAATTTTGTCTAAAAACCTAAATTCTAATAATGAGACCTTCTCAAGCTTTCATCCAAAGTTGACCACGAAGATTGAAGACGAATTCAACTTACCAGGCTACAGGAAGAACACCTGATGTAGTCTTTTTGACAATGCATTAGGAGACTTGTAATATTGTCAATAAATAGCATAGTCTAGTCTATTCTAGTCTTTTTTCTTAATGCACTTACATAGAGAATACCTACGTGGATTGGTTTATTAAGTTTATGAATTGTTAACATTATTTTTTTCGTGAGAGACCTACCGTTAGGTATAACTAAAAAACTAACATCTAAAATCACAGCCTTGACACTTTTTTTTCTTTGTTCTATTTTAGTCTATTCGAGAGTTTCACTATTTGAAGTTTTATTTCTTCTTTTTAAGGTTAGTCAAAATCCAGTTTACCTACCCGGGTGGTTATATTGATTGAAAAGGAACTTTGAACCGAACGAAGACATTTTAAAAAGCGATTGCGCATGGTCTTATACTTATGAGAGATGTTGCCGAGGCAAACGGGGCAAAACAGAAGTAGAAACGGAATTACGTGAAGCACGTCAGTGGAGGCCATTAACACACGTGCTATCAATCATATTCCCATCATTGGCAACCGGCCAGAATGCACACAGAGCGGACGCTCCAAAACGTACCACGTACAAATACGTAGTAAAAACTTAGCTTAGCGTTTTTGGCGGGATCTATTGAGAGGTCACCTGTCCCTCTGCTCTTTGATTATTCTGTATTTTTAATTTTGATATATGAATTTGTATGCGAAATAAATTTTTGTCTTTATTAAAACGAGTTTGTTCTGATTTTCAAAATTGTTCCAAAATAGACAAAACAAATATTGAAATGGGAGGAAATATTGCCAAATTATACCCGAAGCCGTAGAGAAAATACAGGCTTATATACATTGGCGCAAAAGTTACACTAAAGGAAATCGAAAATAGATTTGTAGCCGCATCTGCAATAGTAGACCACCCATCAAAAAAATGTTAAATTATGCGTTTTATAACATTCATTTATAGATATTTGAAATTGCGTATTGCGTCACATTGGGATTGGTCAAGAAACTATGGAATATATTGCGCACGCGCATATTTTTTTTTCTTCGCTTACCTTTTGTGGTTACATTAAAAATATAATATTCAAGTTAGTCAGGTAAGTATATTGAATCTAGTGCTTTACTAGCTATTCGACGAGATCAAGTTAGTCTGGAGTTTAGTCCAGATAGACGTACATACAAATTCGCACAACAACCATAATCTATTGTGATGTCAAAGTCATAGGCTATCAGAAAATATTCGGCCCTCTGGAAGCATTGTGTTTAGAACAGAAGTATATACATTTGTTTTGTCTTAACCCGACTCCGTAGTTTAGTTTTGTTACGTCCCCATAGATTTAAGTTCCTTCAGTTCTAAGAAGTTAATAGTGAAGGCATCTTTCCCTTTTTCGATTCTTTCTTTATTCTGTCAGACACCGTCTTCATTTGTAATTTACGACCACTAGAGTTCCTTTGTACACCACACGCAATCACTTTCAAAACCATATTGTAATAAGCAGTTCTGTTCCGACATTTCAAGCGACAATACATTTGTAAATATCTTACTATGTAAATATATGAAATTACAAAAAAAAGGGTTTTGTGTGTTTTGTTATTTAAACACATCAACGTAGAAGTGACAAATCCAGCACCAACGCATTCACAAAAATGTACACATTGATAAATGCAACGAGTGACTTAAAAGAAAACTATTGAAGATAGGTATAGGGATGTTACAGCAAAACACCGTAAAAGAATATACAGGGTGTTCCATTTGAAATATTAAGTTTTACAACTTTCAAAATTGTTTGATATATCACTATTTTTTGGACACCCTGTACGGTACGAACGGAACTTTTTACTAGTTTTTTGGTGAAGCAATCTTAGTACTTGGTAGTTTTACAATTCGAGACCTCTGGCATTTAAACTAATTGAAAATTAATCAATTACGTACAACAGCGAAATAGTAAGAATTCGGGGGCAAATTCCCATGAGATTTAACACAGGAGTTCTGATTTACATTTTAACCCCCACCACTCCTACCAATCGCCCACTTACCGTCTTCTGATTGGTTGATGAAAGCGACGTGAAAGCTTTAAAGCGTTTGACGGGCCCAACGAAGAGGAGCAGCTATCCCTGCTTCAACGGATTCTTCAAGTTAAGTTTTTGAAACAGGATAAACAACTCTGGGAATAGCTTAACCAATTTCTGGAATGCTTAAACAGTTCTTGTAACAGCTTAACAACTCATAGAACGGCTTGAACAAGCCTGCAAGTGCTTGAACAGTTTCTGCAACAGCTGAAAGAGCTTAAACAGCTATTGGAATAGCTTAAACAACTACTGCAATAGTTTAAATAGATGCTGGAACAGCTTAGCAGCTTATAAAATAGTTTAAACAGCTCCTAGACCAGCTTAAATAGTTCTTGTAACATATGAAACAACTTACATTTCTCTTGGAACAACTCCAGGAGCAGTTTATAAAGCTTAAGCTGTTCTTGTAATAGTTTAAATAGCTTCTAGAACAGCTTAGCAACTTCTAGAACACCTTAAATAGTTCTTGTAACATGTGAAACCGCTTAAACTTCTCTTGGAACAACTCCTGGGGCAGTTTAATCAGCTGAAGCTGTTCTTGCAGCAGTTTAAGCAGCTCCTGGAACAGCTTATCAGCTTCTAGAAGAGCTTCAACAGCTCTTAGAATTTCTTAAATAGTTCTTGTAATATATTAAACAGCTTAAACTTCTCTTGGCACAACTCCTGGAACAGCTTCAACAGCTTAAGCTATTCTTGCAACAGTTTAAATAGCTTCTGGGACAGCTTAAACAGTTCTTGCAGCATATGAAATAGTATACACAGTTCCTGGAACAACTTAAGCAACTCTTGGAACAGTTTTAGCAGCTTTAGCTGTTCTTGTAACAGCTTAAATAACTCCTGGAGCAGCTTCCAGAATAGCTTGCACAACTCTTAGAATAGCTTAAATACTTCTTATAACATATGGAATAGCATAAACTTCTCTTGGAACAACTCCTGGAACAGCTTAAACAGCTTCAGCTGTTCTTGAAATAGTTTAAACAGCTTCTAGAACAGCTTAAATAGTTCTTGCAGCATATGAAACAATATAAACAATTCCTGAAACAGCTTAAGCAAGTTTTAGAACAGTTTTAGCAGCTTAAGCTAACTTCTTGTAACAGCTTAAACAACTCCTGGAACAAGTTAGAAACTTCTAGAATAGCTGAAATAGCTCTTGTAACATAGGAAACAGCTTAAACTTCTCTTGGAACAACTCCTGGAACCGTTTAAATAACTTAAACTGTTCTTATAACAGTGTAAACAGCTCCTGAAACACCTTAACAGTTTACAGAACAGCTTAAACAATTCCTGGAATAGCTTAAATCGTTCTTGCAGCATATGAAACAATATAAACAATTCCTAGAACAGCTTAAGCAAGTTTTAGAACAGTTTTAGCAGCTTAAGCTGTTCTTGTAACAGCTTAAACAACTCCTGGAACAGGTTAGAAACTTCTAGAATAGCTGAAATAGCTCTTGTAACATAGGAAACAGCTTAAACTTCTCTTGAAACAGCTTCAACAGCTTAAGCTATTCTTGCAACAGTTTAAACAGCTCCTGGAACAGCTTAGCAGCTTCTAGAATAGCTTAAATAGCTCTTAGAATAGCTTAAATAGTTCTTGTAATCTATGAAACGGCTTAAACTTCTCTTGGAACAACTCCTGGAATCGTTTAAATAACTTAAACTGTTCTTATAACAGTGTAAACAGCTGCTGAAACACCTTAACAGTTTGCAGAACAGCTTAAACAATTCCTGGAATAGCTTAAATCGTTCTTGCAGCATATGAAACAATATAAACAATTCCTGGAACAGCTTAAGCAAGTTTTAGAACAGTTTTAGCAACTTAAGCTGTTCTTGTAACAGCTTAAACAACTCCTGGGCAGCTTAGAAACTTTTAGAATAGATTAAATAGTTCTTGTAACATATGAAACAGCTTAAACTTCGCTTGGAACAACTCCTGGAACAGCTTCAACAGCTTAAGCTATTCTTGCAACATTTTAAATAGCTTCTGGGATAGCTTAGCAGCTTTTAGAATAGCTTAAATAGCTTAAATAGTGTGTGTATGAAACGGCTTAAACTTCTCTTGGAACAGTTTAAATAACTTAAACTGTTCTTATAACAGTGTAAACAGTTCCTGAAACACCGTAACAGTTTCCAGAACAGCTTAAACAATTCCTGGAATAGCTTAAATAGTTCTTGCAGCATATGAAACAATATAAACAATTCCTGGAACAGCTTAAGCAAGTTTTAGAACAGTTTTAGCAGCTTAAGCTGTTCTTGTAACAGCTTAAACAACTCCTGGAACAGCTTAGAAACTTTTAGAATAGCTTAAATAGTTCTTGTAACATATGAAACAGCTTAAACTTCTCTTGGAACAGCTCCTAGAACAGCTTCAACAGCTTATGCTATTCTTGCAACAGTTTAAATAGCTGCTGGGATAGCTTAGCAGCTTCTAGAATAGCTTAAATAGTTCTTGTAATCTATGAAACGGCTTAAACTTCTCTTGGAACAACTCCTGGAACAGTTTAAATAACTTAAACTGTTCTTATAACAGTGTAAACAGTTCCTGAAACACCGTAACAGTTTCCAGAACAGCTTAAACAATTCCTGGAATAGCTTAAATAGTTCTTGCAGCATATGAAACAATATAAACAATTCCTGGAACAGCTTAAGCAAGTTTTAGAACAGTTTTAGCAGCTTAAGCTGTTCTTGTAACAGCTTAAACAACTCCTGGAACAGCTTAGAAACTTTTAGAATAGCTTAAATAGTTCTTGTAACATATGAAACAGCTTAAACTTCGCTTAGAACAACTCCTGGAACAGCTTCAACAGCTTAAGCTATTCTTGCAACAGTTTAAATAGCTTCTGGGATAGCTTAGCAGCTTTTAGAATAGCTTAAATAGTTTTTGTAATCTATGAAACGATAAACTTCTTTTGGAACAACTCCTGGAACAGTTTAAATAACTTAAACTGTTCTTATAACAGTTTTAATAGCTCATTAAACAACTTAACAGTTTCCAGAACAGCTGCAATAATTCCTGGAATATCTTAAATAGTTGTTGTAGCATATGAAACAGTATAAACAGTTCCTGGAACAGTTTAACCAACTTAAGCTGTAATGAAATTGTTATTTCGTCACAATTTTACAACTATTTAGTGGTGATTTGCATCATGCCACATCTTTTTAAAATTAATCATTTGTGTTGAGAAATGTGGAAACGGCTTTGGTTTCTAGAAGAAAATTAGCTTGAGTTAGCCGTGTTTTTTTAAGAAAGTATTATAGCTTTCTGTTTTACAGATTATTTGCTAGATATAAATAATAAAGTAAATATTTAATTAGGTATTTTTTTTATAGATTTAAATTATTTTTCGGTATTGCTTTTATATATATATATAATCTATAAAATATCTTCAAATGTTGTGTCAAAATTTGCTTGATATTGTAGAGTTCAACTTATACCAATTCGTCAAATTTTCTTATTCCAGAGAGTGTCTTTATCGGCTTTGAAAAAGTTGTCGTTTTGTAAAATGTCACGAGAAACACAGTTAAAAGCTTTTGACAAATCCAAGTAAAAATGTCTATTTTTTTTAAATGTCGCCATTATTTAATTCAAAAACAGGAATAACAGAATATTTTAAAACAATACAAACAAAAAAAAACCACCAAGATTGTTTATTCCATTAAGGAGAAGTTACTACAACTTATCATCATAAATTATAAAAAATAAAAAAAAAAACCATAAAGTCTTGTATGGTACATGATTTTTAATTGCTTCTTTTCATGGTACTTTATTCTTTGAATTTAAATGCATACCTCGACCGTATATAGAAATGATAATTTAACATAATTGCTTATAAAAACAAATGCACAGTGTGAGTCATTAAAAATATTTCCGATTTCAAAACGTTCCAGGCTCAATTATATTGCAATAACTTTATTTCAAAATAATAACGAGCGCTAAACAATAAATAATTATATACATACATAATTTAATTTTCTAGGTGACAATTTAAATACGCACTTAAAACCGAGTTGCGCAATGTTGCGTTCAATTCCAACCGTTGCGTATTTTGGCAATGAAAACTTTCCATTTCGTAGGTACGTTATATACAACAGAGTTGAAATCATAAATCCCCATGATATATTTTCGCGTTGCTGTAGTACTATTCATCATTCTACAAACTCAAGTCAAAAAGTTTATATATGTACTTAGAAAGAACAGCAGTGTTTATTATTACACTTTTGAATTAATGGAATGATAAACGATGAACTATTTACGTTAATATATGAATTACAGTGGCGAAAACGTTTCGCACCGTGGGAGATACTGGAAAAATGTGATCTAACAATGCCTCCCAGACTGTTTAAGATTAGGAATATTTGCTCAGTTGGTTGACTCACAAATGGCGAAACGATAAACGAACAGTTCTATACCCGAGTCTTACAGAGTTGCGGTTAAAATGGAAAGTTCAGATACAATAATACTAGAGCAGTACTAACAACAGGAAATGTTGGGAAATAAGAGTACTGTGTTTATTAATGTTCTAAGCTTCCACTGTAGATTATCCATATTACGACATAACTTCAGTATTTTCTTAAATCGTTAATTCTGGTATTTTTTTTTCATAATATGCAGCAACATTTCCACACTTTAATATCAGAGAAAATGGGCAACATTGTATTCAACTGTCGTTAATCATGATTCCTTAGAGGTAATAATAATTTGGATTCATGTTTGTTGTGGTCTTTCAATTAACCCTTTCAGCCCTGAATTTTCAATATCGGAAAAAAAATTGTTTGTCACTTGTTATCACTTGGGACTTCTACAACAACTGCAAAACGAAATATGAACGGATTTTCTTCGTAGCTATAGGAGTTAGAACATTGTGGCAAATGCCACCAACAGGTCTTAGACATACAAATTATTAATAACGGAAACGTGATTTTAATAGCTCAAATTTGTTACACTTAACACTCACAGACGGACGCGCAATGACTAAACATTTCTGTACTAGTCAGCTCCCATAAACAGGTTTCTTCACAGAACACTGAGATATAATTTTTTTTTTTCGCAAAACATTATCAAAGATAAAAAGTTCACATTCTCACCATAGCTTGCTTTAAATAGTCATTTTTATGTCAAAAGATCAAGTTAAACAGATATACCTCTTCTGGGTATAACACTTCTGTCACTGAGTGAGTAAAATTTTCTTGTTTTTTAAAAAAAGAATTCTATTTAATAGAATTAAATAATAATTAAGGCGTTAGAAAGAGCATCCTGGTAATGATTTATCAAGTGTTATTCATGCTAACCCGTAATTCCTGTGCAAATAATCTCTCCACCTGCGATTCAAAAAACGGAAATGCCAAAAAAGGTCCAGCTCGGTAGACGACGCTTCGCTAGTTCGTGTTTGTGTTTATTTATTATAGTTTTTCTTTACTATTTCATTATTAATTTATGTAGATGTAAGATTGATAACACACTGCAACCAAAAAGATCTGTTGGGTTCCCTATTCTATTGTTCCTGTAGTAAATGATCCTCTATTACGAAAACTATTAAGTTTAGGTATAGGCAGTTTTTGAAATTCAGATGTATTTTAAAAACACTCTGTATAATATAATGGAAATCTTTTGTATCTATTGTATTATCTAAAGGTGCCTTAGATTGCTGCTAAAAAATTATTAGAAAATAACAGTTAATGAGGGAGCTATTTATTTATTAAGAACATCGTGCGAATAATATATTTTTTAAAAAAAGTGCGAATATCTCAAAAAGTATTAAGTTTTGTCGTAGAGTATGTTAGATAATTGTGACTTTTTTTGAGTCGGGGAATTCAAAAATGCAATAATATACAGTACATTCAATTTGAAAAAATGGAATTGCATAACGCACCGACAATACCGAACATCCTGTATATGTTAAAATAACTTTAAGCTATAGAGCACTTCACCTCAAGTAACTTTTACTCGAAACATTTTTCGATTAAGTGATTGAGTAAGGCACGATCCACCGATGCCAGATAAATGGCACAGCCTCTATATTTATCTGGGGAATCCCGAGCTAGCTCGTCTGATACACTGATTTGGAGTGTATCGGAATATTCCCGAGGCCTCTATCTCGTCTGTTAAACCCTAATGTCTACCCGTTGTGGTTTTATGTTTTGCATTTCACTGTGTACTTTCTTTCTGTTTTGTAGTATTTTCCATACTATCTTCTTGACAGCTTTTTCCATGTCTAGGAATACCAGAAACGCTTTCTTTTGTTTTTGTCCCAATTTTTCGGATATTTGAAATAGTGTAAATATATGTTCCTGTCTGCTTCTTCCGCTTCTGAATCCACTTTGTGCCTCATCCACTGTATTTTCTATTCTTTTCCTAACTCTCTCATCTATGATTTGTTGGAGTATCTTCATGCAGTCCTCTATAATTATTGTAGTCTCTCTTGTCTTCTTTTTTTATAAATTGGAACCATCAGCGCCATTTGGCAACCTTTCGGGAATTGTTCTTCTTTCCATATTTTGTTGAATAATTCTAATAATAATTGAGTTTCGTTTTTCCCATGTTTTTTATCATTTCTGCCGTAATCTTATCGTGTTCTGGTGCCCTGCTGTATTTTATCTTTTGTATGTTGTTTTGTAATTCAGTCAAACTTATTTCCCCTTTGCTTGTTATGTTTGCATCAGGCTAGATCTTCTTCAATGTCTTCTCCACTTAGTAGGTAATTCTTGGAAGCATCATTTAACTCATAGAAATAATATTTTCATTCTCTTTTATCGATATTACTGCAATCGTTACACTGAGAGAAAGAAATGCGTTAACCTAACAATAACTACTATGTTAACACAAAAGGTGGTAATGCAACAAATTTTGTATTTAATCCAACTAAAATGAGTCATTTGCGCAACTATTTATTTCTGTTAAAAAAAATCTGTTGACTGAAGAAACTTAGATGGTTGAAGGTAAGGTTTTTGTTTGTATGGACCGAAATGGTGATGTTAAAACAAAAAATTTAACCAAACAACCAAACAACCAAACTTAACCAAAAAAAGTTTTGCGCTTTGCGCATCTACATATGTAGATCTTAAAAGTATGGGTATATAGGTACTACGTTATACGTTTTATGTATAGTAATTATTAGAAAGTCCTTTTCTAGAAAACAATATCATAATTACAATGTATGTTATTTCTACTTTAGCTTGTAATACGATTTAATAAGTCAGTATTTGTATATTATGGAATGTACCTATATTAATGTACATAGGTATATTACCTATACCGTCAGATACTCATTTGATCAATGTTGTGGCGTGATTTGATCGGTTGCTTGCTGTTGCAAACCATCAGATATCAGATTGTCTTCGTGATATCGTGATATATTATGAGTTATAATACTAGCCATGGGGGACGAACGAGTAAAAGAATTGTTAATTCAGTGAGAATTTGAATATGTAACCTCAGTGTTTGCAGGTAAACACTTTTTGATTCTTATAGATGTTTTGGCAAACGAACGCCATATTAGCTATTAGCACAACATAATGCAACGGTATACTTTATGTTTGAACGGATATATTAAGATCCAGAATATATCGTGTTTATTAGGTTGTAGAATACATTTTCATAGGTATGATATGGGATGTATTTTGCATTATTACATAAACGAACGGAAATTATTTACTTTGTGTCATTTTAATTCCAAATTAAAATATTATAGTTTTAACGATGAAAATAAACCGCCAGAGATTTCAAATATACAGATAAGTAATAAGTGTATTGTGCTTTCAGCCGCTGAAATGAAGGCGCTTTTACGAGTTTTTGGAGTGTTGGTTGGAGAATTTATACCGATGAATGACCCAGTTTGGGAATTATATAAATCTCTGCGACAAATTTGTGAGCTTGTTGGACAGGCATCAATTACTTTAAAGGACGCCGAATTGCTAAAAGTATTAATTGCAGGGCATAATACATTGTATCTTAAGCTTTTTGGAAACCTCAAACCGAAGTATCATTTTTTAGTTCACTACCCTCGAATCATGACGGTTGTAGGACCTCTTGCGAATATTTCCTGTATACGATATGAAGGAAAACATCGCGTATTCAAATTAGGTAGTAAACCTGTTTCTTCTAGAATAAACATTCCTTATACCCTGGCATTAAAACATCAACTTAATTTTAATTATAGAATTTTGTCTAAAACAGGATTTGAAGAAAATTTCGCTTTAGGGCAGTATATCTCTTTCAAACAATTTAATGAAATCAAATATAGTGGAGCAATAGCAAGCTACTTGATGCCAGAAAGTGTGCCAGACCGTATTTACTTCTTGTCCTGGGTTAAGAGATATGGCGTTTCTTTCAAATCGGGTTTGTTTATATCGTTTGAATTTAATAATTTTTGTCCCGTTTTTGGCTGTATGCAAGAAATTTT
The DNA here is from genome assembly GCA_004143645.1 of Protaetia brevitarsis. NCBI lineage: Eukaryota > Metazoa > Arthropoda > Insecta > Coleoptera > Scarabaeidae > Protaetia > Protaetia brevitarsis. The sequence continues at coordinate 10,205 of RXPK01002208.1, read as the reverse complement.
GACTCCGAATAATAAAGATATTTTTTTTTGTAATACAAGTGTACGAAACATTAGAATATAATGATCATTTTCAGGCATTTATTATAACACAAACTGATGAAACACGTTGCATTTATATGAAGGAACTCATTTATTGCAATTCATTTATGTTACATACGTTGTCAGATGGTCGGAAGTGTATTCAAATGTATTTGTAAATAAATATTTTTAGGCGTTACTTTTATATACCTACTATTATTGTAAAGTGTACTTACATATTTGGTATTTTATAACTGTTGTGAAGTTATTAATAAATATATGAACCTAAGTTAGTCATATTTTGTTTTCAAACACCAATTTGTAATTAATAAAATTTCCAAAAGATCCAAAATGAGATTATTTGAATGAACATTTTTTTGCTTCAAATCAACCAAAAAAAATGTTTGCATTGACACTCTTAATTTTGTGCACTCAACACGTTTTATTTGCTAATGTAACCATAAAGATGCATTGAAGCAAGAATTTATTTTTGTAGTTTCAACACAATTTCGAAGTTACGCTAAGCAGCAATGCTCGTTAAACAAAACACTTTTTTTTTGTTCTAACATACTTAGAGCTGTATTGATAAATCAAAACCAGTGTTACATCAACTAAACTGAAGTGTTGCATTAACGATTAAATCTGTTTAAATTGAAATTGGGGGTTCAGTTGAATCAACGAGTCTGTTATTTTTAAGTTAACAAATATATTTCAACAAATCGTAAATTTCAATCTAACAATAAATTTCGGTGGGCCGTATTTAATGCAAATTTTTTGGTTTTTTGGTTAAATCAATGCATTTCTTTCCCTCAGTGTAGGTTAGAGTGCGCTCTCGGTATGTACTACAGTATTTACGTGTATTTACTAAGAAAATATGGCTGGAAATAAAAATATTATGATTACAGGTATTCTATTTGCTTAATTCATTTAAAATAACATATTTACGGAATCCTATACACATCGGCAAAACGGCATTTTTCCACGAAACAATCCAAATCCACCTCCCACGCTCTGTCGAACGTACATCACGGTTCACGTAACTCCGGCACGACAATAACAACAAACACGGCGAAACGGGGACATCGCCTGACGACGTGCACATCGAGCACAGAACTACGGAGACATCTTAGAGTAGTTCCGCACACTCGAACACAAACAAAGGAGCGCTGGATTGTCGGTGCGTTGCCTCCGAGAACGGCCTTAGCGTCCTATCGTAGAAAAAGATAGCTCACGAGAGACGGTGCGAAGGATAGAGACGGATTTCACTCATTAAGCGTGCAGAGACGTTATCGCCCTCGGTTTAAATCTGAGCCCTCCTGTTTCATTAGCCAAATGATTACGGGATCTATTTATAGAGGTTCTGAGCTGGGGCGGTTGGCGGGATGCCGATGCCAGGGATTGTATTGGGGAAAAGTATTTAGGGGTGTAATAGTGGAAACTATCAATTCAAGCTGTGTGTAATATGCCGAAACTTTTATTTGAAACGGTTTTTTTTTTTATATAGAAGAAAAAAGGACGTAAAGATTGTTTTTGGCGCCCAACGTGTGGCATTTAAATATTCTGACAAAATGCGTATGCATTTAGGTAAATTTATAAGTGACCTACGTAATGATGAATTATTTGAAGCGTACGTTTCTCTATCAATTCAAGCTGACTGCAATATGCCAATACTTTTATATGAAACGGTTTTTTATATGCGAAAAAAAGAAGAGACGTAAAATCACAACATTGTTTTTGGCGCCCAACGTGGGGCATTGAAATATTCTACTAAAATACTGCTGTGTACTGATGGTACCAGCATAAATGCAAAATGAAAAATAAAAAAAAAAAAGAAAATTTAAATTTACTAGCTCTGCGGATAAAAATAAAGGGCGTAAAAGAATACTTAACCTCAAGATTACCCTCACAATTAAACTAATCATGAAAAGTAAAATGTGGGCATTAGAAAAATTTGACTTTCTTTAATTATTTCGAAAATTGAAAGGGTTGATTCAAAAATAAAATTTGAATGACGTTAATAATCAGAAATTTTATTAAAAAAAAAAAACATTTAATTATAAATTACGCAGGAAAAATCAAACCTTGGACTGAGAGTCCTGGCCAAAATCAAAACCGGCTTGAATCTAATATTTACAAAAGGACAATGCAAATCCTTCATCAAATAAAAAGAAAAACAGTCCAGGAAGATAATCCTTATTACAACAAAATTCCACGTAGTTTCAAAAATTAATACAAACTAAATTAATCGTGGAGAGAACAAGTGAACTAAAAATAGGAAACTTAATTACAAGCACAATGCTTCTATTCACCTTACCCGAGGTGATTAAAAATAATTACAAAACAGCAAAATATAAGAAAAACGAAAAATTAACTCTTTAAACTTAAATATATCTTCCTGCACGTAAAATAATAAAAGATCTTATATCCAATTTGTGTACACAATAATATAATACCAATTATTATAAAAATGAGTACTTTGATGGATGAGATAAATTCAAAAACACGAATTCAAAACTAAAATCAAAATGTAAGGACAAAATGGCAGCTAATAATATAAATTTACATTTACTTACTCGGCATGTCGTCAAAGAACTGCCCTTTGAAGGTTAACAGTCGCATATATATATAAAATAACAAGTGCGTGCGCCGCACTTAACGCACAATGATCATAGAAAACAAACTACAAGAATAGACATGAGCTAACCTGAACAAATAAAAATATACTAAAGAGTGAAAACAATTTCAACTGGACAATTAAATTCTTAAATTCAACAAACAATACAATTAACAAAATTTTTTCAAAATAAAATATTAAAACTGTGGAAACCCTTTCGCGACATTGATAAAGATAATTTGGAATTAATAAAAATACAAATTTGAATTTTCGAAACCCGGGGTGCCACAGCAATACGTATGAATTTAGGTAGATTTATAAATGAACTACGTGATGATGAATTATTTAATTTGATTTTCTCCATCAGTTCAAGCTGAATGTAATATGCCAAAATTTTTATTTGAAACGGTTTTTTATTTGCGAGAAAGGAAGAGATGTAAAATCATAACATTATTTTTAGCGCCCAACGTGGGGCATTTAGATTTTCTGACAAGATACATATGAATTTAGGTAGACTTATAAATAACCTACTGCTGTGTACTGACTGAATTTGAAAAATGAAATTTAACAAGGAAAAAGAAAATTAAATTAGCTAGCTATAATCTTTTTAAAGGGCGCAAAAGAACAATTAACCTCAGTGTTACCCTCGCGAATTAAAACTTGAATCTAACCACGAAAAGTAAATTGTGAGTGAATGAAAACTGACTTTCTTAAATACCCCAAAAATTGAAAAGGTTTAATTAAAAATAAAAGAACAGAATTTTAATTCAACAATGTTAATTAACAATCAAAAATTTATTATAAAAAAATTAAAAACAAAATTAATTACAAATTTGCAGAAAAAAAACTGAATAGAGGGCACAAATTTAAAAACGGCCAAAGAGGAAAGATTGCTGACCAGTAAGCAGCCGGTGATAGTGGCCTCAAGGTATTGTAGTACATTCCCCACCTTTAAAACAAGTCTTATTTCTTCTCGTTTCTTCTGCTTCTCTAATTCTTTGCGATGACGTAGTAATTGTAAAGATTAACTTTAAGTAATTTAGCGCTTCTTTCACCTTGCTTTGCATCTATTCTATGGTATATTGGAGTTTGTTACTCCCTCATCCACACCAAATGGGTTCTGTGTGAATAAACCTAGCATAGTGGCAAAGGTATAATAATTATATGTTATCTATTTTATTAATCTTTACTATAATATCAAATACTAATACCTCTAAAGTGTAACAGAAAGTTAAACATTTTTAATAGTCGCAGGTAAATAACAAAAGTTCATAAGCCGTTCAGAATTGTATTTCATTCAAATTATATGTTTCGACCTGTGAAGATCATCTTCAGATCTATGTCAGATGACCTTCAAGGGTCGAAACATCTGAATTGCGAAGAAAATACAATTCTGAACGGCATATGAATGGATTAAAAGCCAAAAGCTTTTATTGCTATTTAGGAAGATTAATTCAAGTTTTCAAATTAAATTTTGATGATTGCTCAGATTAAACGAGGAATATCTTTTTTTTGTTATTCTCCTTATCGCTATACGTAAGAAACAATATTTCTGAAAGATGTGAAAAGATAAATATGTATCATGCTGTTCCGTTCTCGTTAGCATAATACAAATATTGAAACGTTCCAGTTAGCTTTCCGTACAGCGCGGTTCAATTCGTTTGGAGGAAGGTCAGTTCCCTCCAGTTTGGGCACGTTCAATAAAATCCACGTGGTTTCAAATTAAAACAAACTAAATTAAGCGTGGACAATTTCTAGAAAATTACAAAAAAATGAAAACTAAATGCAAGCACAATGCTTCTACTCACCCATCCGAGGTGATTGATAATTAAAAACGAAACAGCAAACTTGAAAACCAAAAATTACCTCTTTAAAACTTAAAGTCTATCTTCCTGCACGAAAATAATAAATGATCTTATATCTATAATGTGTACACATCAATATAATAACAAATATTATAAAGCGAATTCCTTGATGGACAGAATATTTAAAAAACAAATCTCTAAATCAAATGAATTAACAAAATGGCAGCCAAGATTTAAAAAATACATGTACTCACGCTAAAGTCTACCAAGGAACTGCCTGAGAAAATCTCTACCGCTGCGTACAACGCAGTCGTACAATTCACCGACAAAAACAAATAGAAAAGGCGCTGAAACAAACTAGCGAACGCTAGACAACTAATTGAATAGAATTAATTTAAAAAACTTAACACTTAATTAAATAAATTATACAATTAACTTTATAACTAAAATTTATACAAACTAACATTATTATGAAAATTTCTCGATACAATGATTCAGTAGTTTTAAGCAACACAATTATGCAACACAAAATACACTCGCGGTAAATGGGTTGCCACAGCACTACGTAATGATGAATTATTTCAAGATTACATTTTTCTATCGATTCAAGCTAAATGTAATATGCTAAAACTTTTATCCAAAAAGGTTTTTTTTATATACAAGGAAGAGACGGAAGGATGAGTGTAATATGCCGATTCTTTTTTATCTGAAACAGTTGAGCTATATATACGAGAAAAAGAAGATACGTAAAACCACAACTGTATTTTGGTGCGCAACGTGCGACACTTAAATATTCTGACAAAATACGTATGCATTTAGGTAAATTTATAAATATAACCTACGTGATGATGAATTGAACATGTTTTTTAGCGCCCAACGTGGGGTGCTTAAATATTCTGATAAAATATGTATGAATTTAAGTGACTTTTTTCTTGTTTTTTTTTTACCACATCCATGTGTTTGCAGCTAATTGCTGTACCGAAATATTTTAAGATCTAAATCGTTCGTTTCATGCCGAGATAAGCACATTTTGAATGTTTTAGCTTTTCTTTCGTCTTCTAACTTAGAACAGTTTCATATGTGAGACTTGCATTTTGACATTTCTTTTCCTGTTACAGTATCACTTAAACCCTACTGGATTAATACGAAAACAGAAAAAAAAAAAATTAATAAATTTCTGAGGAAGAAGGATTCATTTGCCAAATATTAAATTCCACTCCAGAAATCCTTTATCCATCATATGTATTGCCAACCCCATCCGTAGGCGCATTATATGTTGCATATAATAAATAACGTTTTAACTGTTACATCCCTAACAGCCAGAAATATTACATAGATATTTTTAAAAATATATTTTATAAATATTTTTCGTGAGAGGTTTTTGAATATATTTTTCATATATTTTCTAAATATAGATAAAATATTCAATTAAAATATTTATTCCATATTTTAAAATTAATGTAAGCGCTATATTTTTTCTAAAATATTTATATGAAAATTGAGATTTTTTGTGCAATCTATTTAATTTGTTAAAATGAATTAAAATTGTTCTTGGTTATTTAGAATGTATAACGTCGATAAGGAAAAGTTGAAACATACATAGAGTTGTCTAAAAAAGCAAGAACTTGTTTTTTCACACTCACCATACAAGTTAATAATTACTAATTCTGGCATCTTTTAAGGCATACTGATATCAAATTAATCACTATTTTTTAATTGAAGTGTGCTAAATAAAAAACAAACGTATTTATTATCATTTTATTTGAATAGCCAATAAAAATGAAAAATACTCATTTTTAAGTCTAGCCTTGGCTGGTGCCAGGTACAACCCTATGGCTTTTTTCATATCTTCGGTAGTGGCGTTCTCATGGCGTTTCCTTGTGGCCTCTAAAACAATGCCAATTGTATTAGATCATACCATGAATAAAACATCGTACAACATTATCAACACCTACTAATGCATTTGGAGCATTTACAATAATTGGAGTGGTAGCTACATTCTAATACTTACGATACTTATTTTTACTTTATTTCATAATATTTGAAAACATTCTACGTACAAACAATAAAACAACACAACGTATTCTGACCTCTATTTGAGGTTATGACGCTTACCTACCGAAATGAATCTCTTAAGCAAATCAACTAGCAATTTATCTGGTAGATGCAGTACATATATGATGCATAAAATTCCTACAATTATATTATTAAACGATTTCCGTACATAGCGATATTGAGCATTTCAATTATCTTATAAATGCCATGACATGTTCAAAGTTTTGCTTACCTCGTAGTCACCACAAAAACTAAAACACACCTCGCAACAATTAATTACACAGTTAACCCTAATCTGCCCTAATCGTATACTATTATAAACTATAACATGTAACGGACAAACGAATGAAACGTTGAAGATACGCACGTGCGCGTATGCATTCGATGTACCTAATCCATAGACGCATAAACAATACTAAATATAATACCGGCACCGTAATGATAAGAGGTGGTGTGTTGACGTTCGCAACTTAAAATATTACATAATATAATACAAAATGCAGATATATTAATAGAAAAGTTACAGCGCTCAACTTAGATACTAATTAAATCATATTAGATGTATATTATCTAAATTAATCTTTAAACTATTATTTTAAATAGGTACATACTTACTTAATATGTATGCATATTTTACCCATTTTATATTATTCGTCCTACGCACTAAATGTACAAAAGCAAAAATTCAATCTTTTTCTTTATATGAAATAGATATTTACAGAAATACAAAGCAAAATATTCTTGCAGAGTTATGAAAATATATTGAGAAAACATTGCAAAAGATATTATTAATGCTACATAACATATATATTTTTAAATGTTTTCCTAATATATTTTCTATAATATATTTTATACATATTATATTAATATAACTAATATTCAAGAAAGATTTAATATTTTTCAAATATTTATAAAATATGAAATAAATATAGTTGGTTACTGGGGATATGTCTGTTTTTTTTTTGTCGTGTGAGCTATCAGACTTGAAGCCTCCGGAAACATTATAGCCTCTCGATCTTTTTTGTCATTATAGAGTCTGCAGTTCGTATCTCCAGTGTTGATCCTAATTTTCTGTAGATGTTTGCAATCTGAGATAGTTCATTTTTAACTCCCCCATTATAACCAAATGGAGAGGATGGTTATTTCCAAACACTCAAGCCTTTCTCTACCACACCAGAGATGCATAAGTGATCACATGTCTGACCACTGTGGTGTATTTCCAGTACATCATATTTGATGTTAATTCTATGCTTTTTCCGTGGGTTCTTCTAGCCAACATAAGCGTTGTCTCTGCCCTGGTGTTAGCTCTGGATTCCAAGTGAATTTAGGGTCAAGAATGACTCCTCACTCCAGAGTTTTAGTAGTCCAAGACTATCTAACTTCCTCCTTCTCGCGACTGCTATTATGGCCATTTTGGAGGGATTAGTGGTAAGATTATCCTCATCAGTTCACTCTTGTATAACCTGTAGAGTGTTCTGCATTTTGTCTGGCACTAAATTGTTGAATTTACCCAGGGTTTTAGAATGACAAGATCATCTATGTACCTTAAAGTTTTATGCACCTCATTTACATTACAAAAACAGTTACTTTTTTAAGTGTAGTGTTCTGGTTAATATTCTTACCAGTAAATAGTTGCGCTTGCAGTTCGGAACAGCGAAGTTCAAGTGTGACGGCCGCACGCGTTCTCCCATAATGTGTGCCTATTTTTGTTTCCTTCGGCGTTCTACTAGTCCACTAGATTGCCGATTGTTAAGATATTTCTTGTTTACGCATATCTCCCATTCTTCAGGACTATTTTCGTAGAGATGGTCGCGCTATTTTTATCGTTCTCTCTCACATACGACGGCACGAAATTAATGAATGGAATAACAATGTTGTGGCGACATATGAAGGTATTACGTTTTAGAAATACAGTGTGTTCTCGGATGAAGTTGATTAGATGGAAAAAAAATATTAATTTTATGACGAAAGTCTTTATGAAAGGGCTTAACTATATATTGTCGTATCCTTCGAAGTCAGATGTACACGGTGTCAGTAAATTACGAAAGCGTAAGCTTTAAGAATACAGTGTTGTTAGTTATTTCTTTAGACAAAATGTTTATAATAGGAACTCTATTATAATTCACAGTTAAATTCTAATGCAAAATTTTACGATGACATTTTTGACATATATAGGTGTCCACCGAACTGGGTCATTAGATTTTTTTGAGCTTCTAGCAGGAATTTGATTTTGAAACTTGCAGTGTAGTCATGGCCTACTGTGATCTATTCAAGGAAAATATTTTTAACTTTATAGCACTTTCGGTATACAGGGTGTTGATATCAACTTTCTTATTTTAAATGGAAAGGTACAATTTTTATCGGTACAATGAATGTATCGAGTCATTTGCGGTTAGTTTAAATGAGGGTTTCCTACCCCTGAACTCAACCATTTTTGAGATATTTGCAATTTTGTTGATTTTTTGACGTTTGCACTGTTTCAAGTGAAATTAAATAGCTGATGAGGTATCAGATATTTAGTGGTTCTACTGATGTCGATATAAGTACAAAGATGTAAGTAGAAAGTGTTATGGCAATAATGGCCGAATCACATACAGGGTGTTCGAAAACGCATCTCCAATGTGGATACCTTTAAACCAACAAAACTTTTTTATTTCAAATGGAACATGGTATTTTTTACTACATGATTGGATGCAGCATAAAATTCTACATCAATTGACATTGGTTTGGTGTACCTATTTTTGATAGTTTTTGAGATATGAACATTTATTGCCTAAAATATGACTAATTTCCAAGTTTCGAGTAAATAAAATGTTTTTTTCCTAAAAACACTCTGTATATTATTTTTTAGAATGATGCGTTATCTTTTTTTGCATTGTTTGGTTTCTATACCTGAGAATTCTATTTATCGTTCGAAGTTTTTCAATTATTAGCAATTTTTATGTAGTTGTAATTATAAAATATTAATAAGCCATAATTATTCTGCGACAGCATGTTAATATTTTTGCCTGCTTATTAAATACATCGAAAATAAGTCAAATTAAAAAAAAAAACGAAGAAACTATTATTCTGAAAGAACATTTATATTGGGCATTTTCGAAGACTTTTAATAATTTTTTCCTGATTTATGTTATCTGTCTGTATCGCTTAATACCTAGTTTAATACAAAAAGCTAAGAGGTTGCATTGTTTTCGGAGACTCCATGTCAAACGGCTCCCCAACAAAGAAAATACCTGGTCTAGTAAGTGAACAATATTTGAGATATTATAGGTGTATTTAGGATATCTGCTTTAATTTCCCTTTGTATTTTCTTCTTTTCTTGAGGTTTTTATTCATTGCAAATAAGTGTAGGTATCTAATCATTGTTGCATTCTTCATGAATGTAGAATAAGTCTAAAATGTTATTTGTATATGTAATTTTCAATGTTTTTCTTATTTCTTTCGATTTACAATATTTTACTTGTTAGAAAGAAAATGTGTGAAGGAGTTGACAGCATTAGGACTTACTATAAAAGATATGACTTGTAATACTGCATAGATTTATCACTGCGGGCAATTTGCTAAATTACCAACAATGGATATTCACTTGTTTATTAGCACATCTCATGGCCCTATAAATATCAATAATAATGTACGTTCTCTATGACTAAAAGGCTACTATTAGTAGGAACTAGTGAACGTTAGATATCTGAAACGTTATATTTTAGATGGTT
>RXPK01002207.1:0-46943 GCA_004143645.1 Protaetia brevitarsis | reverse complement strand
ACGCAAATAAAATTATACAATATGGATTTATTAGTTTATTGATATTGGTTGAGTTCATATTGTTTTGCAAATGTGCAGGTAGCTAGAGCCATAAAATGAAAAAATTACAATATACAGTCGACGTACAAGATAATTTAATTATTACCTTATTTTATTTTGTGTAAGACACAAACAGCCTGCTCTATTTCAATCAAATAAAAGTCAGTAGTGAAAATATGTATATACATTCTTCCAGTTCGCGTATTACTCTTCATCATGATAGTGAAAATCCTCAAAAAAGTGTTGAAAACATAAATATTGGGTACAACGTGTACATTTTATAAAAGCGGGCTGTCCACATATTGAGCATATGGGTAAAATGCCTTCATCATCGAACGAAAACGCATATGTCACTGAATGAATAAATTTGTCTGGTCTGGATTCTATGTAACCGCTTTTGTACCAAGAATATAGAAATAAGTTTCGATATCTTGGAGAGGACAGTTGATTGTGAGCCAATGATTGTAATTTGATTATTATATTGCGTTGATGTAAATTAAAGTCAATGTTTGCAAGCAAAACTTGATCGGAAAACAAATCGTTTGACAAATCCCTTCCACACACGAATGCCGTACACGTCGAGCGGTTACGCCAGTCCAGTTGTTTTCTTGGAAATCGTAAGAAGAGATGTTGGTTTATCTGCTGGATAGAACTTTGTAAAGTCCGAGGACAGTGGCCACCCCAAGAATCTAGTAGTAAAGTTGTTGATGTTCCGCTAGAAACTCGGTGTAGGTACACATCCGTAAACCATTTTTTAAGTAGTTCATTAGTAAGTGAGACGTTCGCTACTCACATCTCTTCAGAAATAGTGGAAGCAAGCAATTAGTGTACTATGTGGCCCTATTGTTTTCATCTGCCTGCTGTCGGGGATAATATATTCTTACATACATCCAAACGCGTATAACTCGAAAACTATCACATATAACTATTTAGCGCCTGGTATAAGTTTACATTGATTTTCGACATACAATGTAGCCACATAACAGTATACAGAGTATCCCTTTAGAATAAGGAAATGCGAAAATTTATATTTTTGCGCACACCCTGTATAACTTTTTAAATTACCTTTCTATAGACTATTTGATCACAAAAAAGGCCATTATAACCGATTTCTGAAATTCGATAAAATATGCACAACATACGTCATTCCACGTTTATTGGAACACCCTGTATATAAATATCTACACCAATCGAAAGGGCTCACTAAACGGTACAAGTCCGCCAGTGAAACTTTTTCCCTATCTCTTACTGTTTAAAAGTTATTCAGAAAAAAAACAAATTTGGGCTAAATTGCAAGTGTGAATTGCACCCCCTAAAGTTGAAGTTCCGCAGCAACGGAAAGCGTCCTTGAGTTACACTCCATGGTGTCTACAAATTGATAAAGTTTCATCAAAATCTGCGATTTACAGTTCGCGAGGTTCCCTTGTAAGAACAAAACTTAAGTTTAGCATTTTTTCCAGCTGTTGCACAACAGTACAGATTAAAACCCGTACCTGAAACTCATGTTTTTTGACACATCAGCCTTACTGTTTTAAATCAAAAAGAACTTCTCATTATCGATATTAGTTTTAGCAAGAAACAAGCAATTTTCATCATAACAAGAGGCGAGTTGACATTAGGCGTAAAATCACAATCGTCTTTCGTGCTTTCTTGCAATTTTGAAGTCGCGGTTTCACGAAATCGTCTTGTCGTTTCCTGGAAGGGTTTATACGTAAACTTATAACCAGTCGTGATAATAGAGTCGTTGGTATATGAAACTTATGTAATTAATGTGTGAGATGTTAAGAACAGAATTTTAATTAAACATTCGCAACAACAAAGAAATACGGAGAAAGAAGAGATGGTGGACAAGAAAGAGGTTCTTAAATAGAGACTCCATTTTACGAAAGAACTAAATTCATATCCCGTTGACTTTAAAAATATCTTTTGAGAATGTGAGAATGAAGAAAATTTCAATTATTTATTTGAAAACATAACTACACATATTCAAAGAAACGATATTGTTTTAAGAGAAGCTATACGTGCCAAAGTTAGAAATAACCGATACTTGGACATGATGCATTTCCTCTCAGAACATTTTTACTGAAATCTATAGTAAATGTAATTTGACTCAAAGTCTTTAATTATCGGCTTTCCAGAGCCAGACGTATAATCGAAAATAGTCCTGGAATATTGATTAGTAAATTTAAGATATTTGAAAAAGCAATTCCATTAAATACAAAGAAAGCAGATAAAATTATAACTTTTTGGGCAACATACAACTGGTTACAGAAAAGAGGGAGCTCTTATATGCCATTGGCTTGTTGATTGATGAATAGAGTGGTCAACTTCGTCTGCTCGCCAGGTCAGCACTAAGTTGTTGTAGTTAAGTAATGATTTGTTTAGAGTTGCTACACAAGTACACAATACAGTGTCTGGGAAGAGCAAAATTATTTATTTATTTTTAATTTGTAACTATGTGCACGAATTAACTTTAGAGTGACTCAACAAGTAATAATGACGTAACAATTACTATTTTATTACCACCTTAAAGTAATAACCCTTAAAGTAATTTATTCGGTGACCAGGACGTAACTACAATTACAGATATGTCGTCTAAGTATTAGATATCTCTTCAAAGTTGGTAATTGTAGTAAAAATTACGTAACATTGACTATAATGAAGTAGTTGTGTCTATAGCAGTGGTAATCACAACTAAATGTGCTGCTTGGATAAAAGGTGATATTATTTTATGACACGATTAACTATTCGTATTGAGAAGATTGCAAACTTTTTAGAGTACGAAATAATTAACGAATTAACGTGTTTCTGCTAATAACTGCAATAATTAACAAGATTGTTCCCTTTTTTTGTCTTGGGAAAAAATTCGTCTTAATTATAACAGTTATTAGCAGAAATACAACAGTTCTTTAATTGTTCGTATTGAAAATTTTAAGTTGATAGAGGAGATAGATTTTTGTTAAAGACATAAAAAGCTATCAACTTTTTAGCATATTCTAGGGAAAAGAAATCCGATAGTTTCCAGTGAAAATTGAAGGCTATTTACAATAACCAGTATAACAATATGGTAACACTATAAATGGAATAGGAAATCCATCTATGTGCAACAAAATAAAAGAAGGCTGCTGTTTTTTAATAACAGAGAGATCTTTTATAATTGTTAGTTAAAAATACCTATTGCACAATAAATATATTTTGTTTTCTAATCCAGACAACATAAAATATATTTGAACATATTTTCTCTATATATTATGGTATCGGACTTATAACGATTGAAAGAAAATGTCTGCTTTTGCAAAACGCCTGGTTTATCGAGAACTAAACAAGTTAGCTTCAATCTGTTTTGGATCACAAGCAAACTCAAAATAAAGAGATCGTAACCTTCTGCTTACTTTTCTTATATCTATTACCGTTTGGTCTGTACCCTATAAAAACATCGAAATTTGCCCACCCTGTACACAGGGCATGAGACTCTTAAAAAAAGGGGTGAAAACAATAATATCTTTTTCTGTGCCTGTTAGAAAGTGTAGACGTTTGATGGGTGGTAATAACAGGTGTTTACAACATATGAATGAGAAATGATATAAAAAAGTAGTTTTCGAAAAAATTACTTTTTTAAAAATTAAATTAATTCCTTTTCTCCAGAACCAAATGATTTGTTTAGAGTTACTGTTTTGCAGAAATATAATAGCCGTTCAATGTAACAGCTTTTTGCTCAGAAGCCCCCATAAATTACCCGTAATCTGAATCATTATTAGTCATTGTTGAAATCGACTTATTATTGTTATCTTAAATTTAGCATTCTGGAAATCTGCTCGGTAATTCGGCAAGATGCAATCGCACAGATTCGTTTATTATTGTTTATTATAATGTTTGACCCTCTCGGTGCAATTCTAGGTCGGAACGCGGAGAGAATACCACGAATCTTGAGCATGTGGCCGGTCGATCATGTCGTAAGACAAGAAGAAAAGAAGGTTACGTCATTTTCCAGGGCATACGGCCGAGATGGCGATCATACACGCAGATATTTAACCGTCGTGGAAAACGTGCATATTCCGTCAACGGTGCGATATGTTGCGGCGATAAAACCGCAAAATCTTTTGCAATATATATGCATCGCGAGGTCGGGTCAATATTTATCGGCGAAATTCCAGGGCAAATTGTGCGTGTATATACCGGTTTCACGAAACGTGCGAAAAAAAATGGAAATGATTTTCGGACGAGGGAAATTGAGTATTTATCGTATTTATTTTATTATTTACGTGAGTGGTAGAATCCGTGCGTTTTATATATGCGATCGATTTAAATGGAACCGCAAGCGCCCTTTTAACACCGAAGAGTCGAGATTTAAGAGTCGTTAGCTTGCTCGGGTACGGTATTTTGCGTGCGAGCGATGCTGTTAAATCGACATGTCTCGGCAATTATCGCCGTAGCTGGTTCTTTACGAGGTGCCAGTGGATACGTTAAATGGTAACTATATCGGTTGAATGCGGCGTCACGTAAGAGATGCGAACAGATCGGAAGAAATACGAATTGTAACATACATTGGCAAGGAAAAAGTATCCGTGATGTTTACTAGAAAAGAAAAAGGTGGATGACATGTATGTAATGTTTGCGTGATATTGTAAATATCTGGCTCTATTGGATATAATAAATGATGTTAGAAAGAATTTATACCTTTTCGGCTAAAAACGCCAATACTCTTTAAGGCGAATCTGGACGTCCAAGTGTGCGACAGGGATAAATATATCGGAAAAGTATTCCGAGCTTTTTGAGAAAACGGTACGACCGATTTTGAAATTTTAAATTGTATTTGTCTTAAAATAATGTTTGAAATTGCGCCAACGTTTTAATTTTTTTATTTTCTAAGTATTTGAATTTTTAAATGTTGTAAGTTTGTTATTAAAAACAATTTCTAAAACGGCTCAACGGCGCATTTGAAGACCAATGTCTTAATGAACAAACTTTTTTATTTTGAATTTCGACTAATAATAACGCCCGAACAGAAATATTCATTTTTCTTTTTCATCAAATGCCGACAGGCCGCCGGTTCTATCGTAACCTAACGCACAGACCGTGTTTGTTTGAGAACGTATCTACGTACAGATGGTCTGCTATGGCATCACGTAAGGCATAGATATAAGGATATTCAATTCTGCTTTCAGTACTGTCTTTTTGTTTTAAATAAGTGGGAAATTCTTAAAATGTGTAAATGTTAATAATAGATAATGTATCTACTTTTTATTAACGAGTCATAATTATAAATACTAAACCACTTCAATCATTTCCTTGATGCCAATGGTATTACGAAACAGAACATCAATAACATGCAAATAAAAAAATGCATACAGCCATTTTTTTGACTGGGTAAAATGTACCTATAAATTACAATTTCTTTTATATCTGCTTAGATTACATACCTTGTATCATAGTCATTTATATTGACCGCCTAGATTATTTTGGATTTTGGCGCACTGAAATACGCAATACAAAGTAATAAAATGACTAGGTAAGTAGACATGGAACTTACTTTTGTACAATAGAATATTAAATCTTAGAAGAAGCCTTTTTTCTTTTTGCGCTGATATGAAGATGCTTTCGCCTTTTGACGAGTATCTTTTATCCATTTTTAGATAATGCGGTTTGCTACTTGTAAGAAAGTAAATATTCTTCATAGAATAACTGCAGTGCTAAGTTCCAGAGAAAAAACTTTAGAGGTACTTGACTACAGGTGTGCGATGTCTGTGTGTGGGTGTTGAGTGAGGTTTGTATGTTTGTGACAGTGTGTGGCACCCTTACTCATTTATCACAAGTTACCCTATAGGAAGTTGTATTGTAAACTCATAGATACAGGTATAGAATAACACTCAATGAAACGTAGCGAATACTCTAGACAATCTTAGCAATTGAGTTTGGGCACATGTAATATAGAAGGCAAACAATTCATACCATTCAAAAAGACACGGGGTATCTTTCTTTTCGATCTGACTATCGCTTGAGGATTATTCCTGCAATCACGTGTTCTACAAATGGTCTTCATATTTGTGCATACCAATGTGTGCAGTTACTCAATTTACAAAATAAGTCACTGATTCTACTGATTCATAGTACGGATTATATTATCAGTGCTATAATTATGTATTTCTGAATTAATAGTATTCTTTGTAGCCTAGTAAATCAAATAAAATTACTGATAGTATCTTATTAATTTGCATTTTAATTTTGATTTTTCTAAAAAAAACCATATGAAACAGTGTTATCCTATATATATTCAAGTTCATATGAGATACTAACTAATGTTTTGAAAAGATCTGATTACTCGAACCGATATCATTTCTGTAGCGCACTCAATACGAGTGTGCTACCGTCCTAGTTATGGGTGTCCCGGCGGACGAGATCAAAGAGAAAACGCATTTTCCTCTTTTGGACACTATTTGCTATCAGAAAGAAATGAAAAAAAATGTTTTAGTATTAGTAAGGACAGCTGAACCGTCGCCCTTGACCACTTTTTTATTTTTCCTTTTTGGAAGCTAAATAGAACCAAACAAAAAATTAAAGAAAAGAAAATTTAAAAAAATAAAACGTTGGCGCAATTTTAAATACTGTTTTCAAAACAATCTCTTCATCAAATTTAAAATATTTTGATTGGTATGTCTAAAAACAGCGGAAAAAGATCCGCACCATCTCCTGGAAGAGAATCTCATTAAAAGGCCGTCCAGATTCGCCTTAAGAGTGAACGATACATCTGTTCAAGTTGACTATTGCCAGACCGAACTCTTACACTAAAAAGCCGATTTATTTAATAATATCAAATTTTGTTTAAATTAACTACATATTGAGTTAAATATGGGCAAACAAATATTTGGTTAGTTCAACCAAATTATTTGTTCATTTAACCCTTTATTAATTTAAAATAACGAATTATTACGTTGGATTAACTAAATTTTCGTGATAAAATTTATTTGAAATTATTTTGTTCTCCTGAATAAATTGTCTTTTTTACCGTGTAGATCTACTTTTCAATATACCGGGTATTTTTTTTTTCATTACACTCTTTTTCCTATGTCTTGTTTGAGAAAAAAATTGTTAATGCATTGGTGACTGGCGAGTAGGCAACAAGATATACTAGTCATTTGACATTCACTATTAATTAAATATTTCTTTTTAAGTTAATTAAGTCATTAAGTATTAATTAAGACATACAAAACCAAAAATGATCACGTTATATTATAAGTTGTGTTTTTACAGAAATACTTTAAAAAACACTGCAAATTTTGTACAGGAACTTCTTTGGTTTTAATGTAAGTAATGCCTTTTCTTAACTTGTGTAACCTTGAACTAATTCATTTGGAAGGTGTGTATTAAATTAAACAAAATGGGTTATTTATTTTTTTCTCGTAAATTAAGTATATTAGCTAACTTTTATGTTAAATTTCTTAAATGAATCTTAACGAATGAATTTATGAAATTCTCTTGGTGAATTTAATAACGATTATTAGTGAATGAAATACTTTCTATTCTATGAAACTACTTTATTTGTAGTTAGAGAATATAATGATTATAATAATGACTCTAGTTTAAGTTCGAAAGAGATTAGTTTAATAAACTATATTCTGATAACATAAAATTTTGTATGGTTTAAATAAAGTTTCACTAACTTATTGGAAATCGTTCGGGAGATCAAGTTATTGGAAACTTGCGCTGTATTTTTTGATAATAAAATATTGTTACTGTCGCAAATCTTGTTCGCCCTGTATCTTCGAAACAAAGGGACTTTTCAAAAATCATCATAGGACAAAATATTCTTAGAATAGTCCAAGGAATAACCCTTGAATTTTTGCCGCATGTTTACGTAACACCCTGTATATTATGTTGCTTCTATCGTGGTTTGTTGTTATCTTCCAGCAAAAGGACAATATCTCTTCCTCTCGGAATTCCTCTGTTATAAAGTCTGTTTACCGGGCAATCACGTTCCGAAGCAGTATGACAGCCCAGAATGCAAAGATCAAGCTAGTGAGTTCTAGTTTGTGAAGTTTATAATTGTTCGTACTTCATCTGTATCGTCGCTTTTACATTTTCTTTTTACAATTTACATTACATTTTCTTTCGTTTCCTTGGATTTACTGATTTTGACATTTATGCAATGCGTTTTTAGAAATAATGTATCGTAACTAATATTTGACATCGTAGATAGTGCACTTTTGACAATTAAATTTATTTCTATGTCAATTTATTTTAGTTTTCGAATATTCTACAACTAATTATTGTATTTTTGTAAATAAAAACATGTAAGTAAATTTAATTACTTTAATGTCCAGTTATAATATGAAATTTTAAGTTAAGTCATTTTGAACCTTTTTTCTTTAGTGTTTCAAATTTCTTCAAATTGACAAAATATTTCTTGCTATATATTTCCAAAGATAAGTTTTATTTCCAAAGTAATCACTATTACATACAGAAAGTCAACAAAAACAAAGAAAAAATAATAACTTAGATAGAATAAATGAAAGAAAAAAGATTAAAGAAAAAATAAAAAATCAAAAAAAAAAGAAATACATGCTTATATGAAGCTTGAAATATGCATAAATTATTTATAATTGAAAGTGGTAAAAGAAACAAAAATTTTCTTATACTAATGTATGTCAAGATGAAGAAATAAATTCTGAAATGGTATAGTAAGCCTCTCGTAATAACATTTGTTTTATCTCTCTCTTTCAAAAATTTGATGGCTTGGTAGAGCATAGAAAGTTGAGTGGCCTTTACTCGATGGCACGGAATCTCTAAATTTATATTCGTACTTGTATCGTATTCATGTAAGTATAAGCGTTGTTTAAAAGTATTGAAATTTTCTTTAACATATATTAAACAATTATAAATGTACAGACAGGGTACGGTCAACACCCCAAGGTTCTTAAAAAGTGATTTACAATGTTCGGTGGGTGATACTCTGCTAATGATCCTAATAATCTTTTTTTGAATTCTGAAAACTCTTATAGCGGATAGTGAAGCTCCCCATAAAATTATACTGTAATTAACTGAACTAAAGAAATTGGCATAATATAATAATAATGCAACATTAACATCTGTGAAGTCTATTATTCTTCTTATTTGATAACAACAAGCATTAAGTTTAGAACAAAATTCATTTATGTGATGCTTCCAATTTAGTTCAGAATCGATAGCCACACCTAACAGATTTATAGTTTTAGTGTTACCCCTTTTCAACGAAAAAAATAATTTTTGAGTCTTATCAGAATTTAATTTCAATTTATTAGCTGCAAACCAATCCGTAGCAGTCTCAAACGATTTATTTTCATAAGTAAGTAAAGAAGGTATTGTTTCACCCTTGTTGGCAAGAGTAACATCATCAGTGAACATAATAGAATGGCCAGTATCTAAGTTAGGTATAAAATTATTGACAAATATAATGAAAAAAATAGGACCCAACTTCGAACCTTGAGGGACACCTAAACAAATATCTGAAGTACTAGAAACATTTTGATTTACCTCCACCACTTGTTTGCGATCACATAGATAAGATTGAAACAATTTTAACGGTATATCTCTGATGCCATAATCTTCTAATTTGTTTAAAAGAAATTCATGATTGACACAATCGAAAGTTTTGCTTAGATCTAGTGAGATCGCTGAACATTTTTGTGATTCATCAATTGCTTTTATTATATCTTCAATTACTTTAATTAATCCTAAGATAGTCGATTTGTTTTTACGATAACCGTACTGATACTGACAAAAATAAAAGTTTTTTTCAAAATAATTAACTAATCTAGTTTTCAGTAAATCTTCAAAAATTTTATTGTAAAATAATAAGAATTGTAAAGTGAATATTTTAATGTGATTATATCACAGTATGTAAACCAAAACATACAGACGACAACGAACAGTTTAATGCCTTAATATAACAGAGATACATTTAATTGATGTTATTCTGTTGTATCGACTAGAACGCGATCTTCAATAAATAATCATCCGCAACATAAATTCTAGTACGAGAAGTGAAATTCCTTTATTTTTATTCAAATAAATTCAGCCCATCTCTGTTAACGGTGCATAAAAACTTGTACGCGTTATTTTTTCGTGTATACGAGACGTATCTTCGTATACTAAACACGCCTGGTATTACAATCCTAAAACACCGTGGTATAAGATTTACGACGTTGTCATCTCTCGGGCGATCCGAGCAACGGTGAAAATCGTGCATAACGCGCCGATATCCGATTGACAGCGTTTTTACGGGTCATTGTGTGAGCGTGAAACGCGGCAGATGTTGAGGACGTCGAAAGAAAAGTATTCGGCGCTCGGCGATATTGGGTGCCAGCGCGTCCGTCCGTACGTATGTACAAGTCGGTCAATTTTTTTTTTCGACGCGCTGTTGTTTCATTGTTCTCTGGGGAGCTTCTGGTTTTCGGTCGGATTTATGCTTTCCCGGAAGAATTTCTGATAAAACGATAACTACATATTTTTTTAGACGTCGTTGCATATACAAAATAAATGATATATTTTCACCGAGAAATCAGTCTAAATTGCAAATTGATTGCTAATTTACTAATTGTAATAAATTTATTCATTTATATAATCTAGGAAGTAAATATATGTCAGGATTCTGAAGTTTTGCAAGATATTTAGATCAAATTTAATCTTCTCTGACCACAAATCGAATAAAATCTTAGTGGTCCAAAAGGTTGCTGAAGTTCAAAATAAGAGAGGATTAAAATTTTGCTCACGAATTATTACAAGTTTAAACAATAACTTTCAGAATAGGAAAATAAATTGTAAATATATTCCATAAAATAATGTTCACACCAGGAAAGCATTTTAAAAGCATATTACAGAAGTCGTACACAACAGAAAGATAATAATAGGAATTGATACTATTCGCTCCGAATTAGTCAGTGCATTAAGGCTTTGTTTGATTTTTGAATTTGAATAGCAATGCCTAGGCGAAGAATTGTTGAACCAATATTTTTTCCATGAAACCATTACAGGTATAGGGAAAAAATACTGGATTTTATAACACAACTACACCATGATGAATTACAACGTTGTTATTTTCAACAAGATAATGTTCCCAACACATACAGCTAGAAGCACTTAGGAACATCTAAGAGATTTTTTTGACAATACGCTGGTAACATCTGTAAAATATTTAGTAAAAATCTGTATAGTACAGTATAGTATTTAAAAATAAGATATTTTGTACAATTTTATTCTGCTATTTGTAAAAGTTATAGTGGCACATTCTAATATCAGTTATACATAAGGCATTTTACTGGGGAGCTAAGCTACTCTACAACACTTTACCGTTTTAAAATCAAAGTCAAGGTCATGCTAGTGAATAGAGAACTTTACAAAATACAAGACTTTCTAACTTGTTAGTGCTTATGTTAATGCTGTAGGTATTCTATTCTCTTTATTGTATATACAGTGGTGGTCTTATTTAATGACTCCTCTTATATATATATATGGCGGGAAGAATGTCTAAACAACGGTCCCTGGATCTCATAGATAGTTTGGTTTTTGTCGATTTACGAAGCTATAAACCATATATAGAAACTTATTATCGTTTACATACACTACAATTTTTTAGTGATTCTCCATCATAGAGAAAGACATTAATTAAGACCAACATTGTACATATTATTTAAGATTCTAGGAAGAATGATATAAGACTAGAAAATAATTGGTGATAATAAAATCAAAGGGTAGAAAAAAATGTCATTTGATGGCTATTCGGCCGAAACATGTTAGCCAGTAATTACGTTTAAACTTTTTGATTGAGTTTTTTTTTACTTTTATTATCATTAGACATTACTCAATTTGGACATAACCATGTAAGAAAATAATTCTATGAAGACAAGTTATATAATTTTTCTATACTGTTTATTGTTTAGGCTATCGATGAACCTCTTTATGTCTCTGTTGCTATAATATTCATTTCCCGTACATTAGTTGCGTGTAACTTGGCGTACTTTGGATTTAAGAGATAGTTTGAAATCTTAATAAAACTGCAGATGATAACAAATATATACAGTGGAACCTCGTTAATCGGGATCAATTGGGACCAGAGTCGATCCAGGTAAACGAAAATCCGGGTTACATGAACACTAGAGTAAAAAAAATAATAATAATAAGACAGTAGTTACAGAAAAAATGACTTCATTTCGTAGATAAACAAATATACACACACACACAAAACAAACCGAACAATTATAATTTTAAACTCATTTTAAACAACAAGGACAAAACTATTAGATACAACGTGCATTTCTAAAAAAAAAAGAATATCCGTCGAAATTGATCCGTGTTATCCGGAGATCCGGGAGTTCATGCGGTCTGACTTAACGAGGTTTCACTGTACATACATTTACATTTTCTTAAATTACAGACTTGGCGCACTTTGCACTTGGGCGTCTCATATACATATGGGACATATGTATATGAGAAATGCACTAGCGTCTAGGCCCTCAACCGTTACAATCAAAGACGTTTTGAGGCTTCAAGACGCCTTAGGATAAAAATCAACTGGCGCCCCTTGATAACATTACTACATTTGCCCAACTAAAATAATTTGTAAGAATTATTGCACCTTTGGCACCACTGTGGAAGGTTATTCAGGAAAATGAAGTAACAAGCAAACGAGACTTCGACGGCATTGTTAGCGACATGAAAAGAATTCCACACAATAAAAAATTGGAACCTCAACGTAGAAAAGAAAAATGTAGGAAAATTAAACCCAGTGTTACTCAGCAACAAAGCATTGCTCTTGGCTTATTAATTAATAATAATAGTATTGAATAATTAAACTTTCAATTTTTTGATACAATAACAATTATTAATTTTCCTACAAGATCTCTGTACTTGAGGATTTTAGATTATTTTATTTTCTCATATTTAAAGAATACTATTTGTAAGACCAGGCATTACACAATCGAAAGCTTCGCAATGCTATTAGATTCCTGTGGCGATATAACCCTACAACTCCTCATAAATGGTTTTGGGAACGTGTAGTGTTTTGTTCGACTGCGTCTTCAAAATAATGGACATTATGGGGGTAAGTCAACAACACCAATTCTATCTAAGTCAACTTCCACAGCACAATGACCCAGTCGTAATATATTAAAGGTAACTACATATAAAGCTTCTTGATATCCAAGGAAAATTTTGATGCCAAATTTTTAGATTAACAAAATTTTGTATTCGGAAATAATTTTGCCTCGTAAATCTAGTCATTCCACCACTTTTGCCAATCTGGAATAATTTCCTCGTGAATGAAATAATTAAAATCACCATGGTATAATTTAAAAATAGAAACAATCTGATTTTCACCTATTCTTGCTAATTTATCTGCAATTTCAGTACCATGTAATCCAATATGGCTATGAACTCAAATAAAATGAATACAGGGTGGGTCACCACATTCGCGTCGGTTTATATACGAAAACTGGTAACATATTTTCAATTTTTTTTTTATTAAGGGTTATACAGGTTCAGAAGAAGCACATTTCAAAATTATTTTGAAGTATACAAGGTTGACTCAAAGGAAAGTTACACACCAAAGTTGTGAAGAATTAAAAGAAACACCCTGTATATTATGACATATTTTGATAGTACAGACTAAATAAAGACGAGTTGGTGTTTGTATAAATATTTTCCAATTCGAACTGGCAAAGTTTCTCAACAATATCCCAGACTAACCTGTGATCAAAAAGCTTTTTATGTTGAGGAGCCAATAAGGCACTTTTTGAATGAGAAATTATCAACGCTATATTCTTCAATTTTACAAATATATTGAGTGATGGACAATAAACACCAAAAGAAAATGTATCATGATTTTCGATATAGAACCATCTGCAAAAAATAATACATAACCCTTCCACTTTTGATTAATAATTCCTTGGAAACTTTCATTGACAACATTCTGTTGGGCACCAACAGTCTTAATATTTCTATTCCAATTTTCATTAAAATGAATTTTGGCGTGAAAATGTAGAACTTGATAAGAAATCTGATAGCACAGATAAATGATATTAGAAGAAATAGAAGGAGAATGATAGAAAAAAAATGATATATATCATATAACACCCTTAAAATTTTGTTAGAAGCATTTATCCCTGCATAATATGGAAATAAATTATTCAAACTTAGCACTAAATTATTATCCAAGGAGGACTGTTTGAGAATATATTTTATAGTTAAATATTTAGCTCTAATAGTAACGGAATTTCACCCTCCTGAACAAGAAGAGCATTAGTGGGTGAAGATTTCATTACCCCTAAAACTGTACGCAAACTTTGAAATATAAGTAAATTCAATTTATTGATACACATTTTGGTAACATACAAACTGTCAAAATGATTAGTGCGTGCATGCACTGCGACTAACGATTAAAAAAAATCTACTGTAATCACAAAAGTATTTGATAGTTTGGTACGTCCAGTGCTGTAAATTTCTGTGTGGCAAATTGATTTCTGATTTTAACTTATTGTCATTATTTGGTAAAATCGCGCTAACATAAACACCGAAAGTAGGCATAATGAGGCGATTAAGTTGTAACTGAGGAACACATGTGCAAAGAAACAATATAGGTTTTCCATAAAATACGATTCTTTCAGTAATGTATTCTTTTTTTTTAAATTTTATCAAAAATTAATGATAAATACTTAGTTCAACCACAATACAAAATCACGGAACGAGGAAAGACGCATATAACATTCCTTTAAAAGTACTCACCGCTTTGGTCCACGTAACTCTCGGTTCCGGATGGCCTATATAGGTGGCCTTGAGAAGGACGCGGTCGCCGACCAGCGCCGCCGTATCTTGGGGACCCCTCAGGAAGGCCGCCGGCTCCTTCTTCACGCCCTGGATGGTGGGCTGGTTGTCGCTCAGGTAACCTTCCATGGACTCGTCGCTGTCACACACCGCATCACAACCGTTGAGCTCATCGATCGCCAGACCGGTGGTGCACTCGATGCTGCCGATAGGCGCGTGGTATTTACACTGGACCGCGTCGAATACGTGCGAACCGTTTTGGTCGGCGAGCGAGGCCTTGCAACGGATCGCGCCGGCGTCCGCTTCGGTCACGTCGCCGATGTGCAAGATGTTAGCGCCGTCGATGGTCTCCATCTGTGCAAAGTGTCAAAGAGTATCTAGTAAATGGTGGTGTTAATGTCGGAGAGTCACCCCATTTTTTTTTCTTATTGCTGCCCGTTCTCTTACGATATACCTCCTTCCAGTTATTTATTTCTATTACATGTATGTATGCTTATATCTAGCTTATTTAAAACTGTGTCTCACTCTGGCGCGGTATTGTTCTATACGCTGCTGCAGCGATCTTACGATTCTCCGTTAGCGCGAGAGTTAGAAACGAGGTGGAAGGGAGATATTTCTCCTTTTAAGGATTATGCATATGTATGTATTTATAGACCGGTCTGAGTTTGTGTAAGTATCACCTCTTTGTAACAATCGCTGGTGTATTTAAATATTTACTATGTAAACGATGTTACAAATACAACAATACGTAAAAATAACCTAAACCTAAATGCCGCATTTTAAAATGTTTTGGTTTAAAAAAAATCTAAAACATATTTTATTGGTTTAAGAAAAACTTAAAAGTTTTCTGCAACAAGAGTCCAGTACATTATCTCAACTATTTTTTCCCCCTATTCTAACAAGGAATTTTCCTAGAGTCAATTCTTTAGGAAAAATAGGCATTTGAATTTGAAGAACTATAATACGATAAATGTACACTTCTCACAGGAAAAATCGGGACACCAGCCATTCAGAATTTCAAAATTTCTTTATTGTAAATGCAATTTTCGGAGGACGTATTCACTTATCATAGCCATAAATCACCTAATTATGTATATTACTACAATCCAAGGTAACAACTAGAAATTTAAACAGAAAAATAAATATTTTAGAGAGAAAAAGGTTTATGTATAGAATAAACAAATCGGAGTTTCAGTGGCGGCGTTTCCTTTAGAAATACCAATGAAAAAAAATGCAACTTTCGGAGGACGTATTCACTTATCTTAGCCATAAATCACTTAATTATATATATTACTACGATCAAAGGTAACAACTAGAAATTTAAACGGAAAAATAAATATATAGAGAGAAAAAGGTTTATGTATGAAATAAACAAATCGGAGTTTCGGTGGCGGCGTTTCCTTTAAAAATACCAATGAAAAAAAAATACATAACAACAAAAAGAACTCTTGAATAGACAGCTTCATTTAGAAATATATATGTATTTAACTTGTTTGATGTTATGTAAAGATAATTCTTTTTTAAGAAAACATATGGTGATGGGATTTTATTATTTAAAATTATGTTACTCGTTAGTGCTGCTTTGATATTAGTTACTTACTTGGATTTATGCTCGCGAGTATTAGTTTAGCAATGGATAATATGTCAGTCAGCCTCCTCAGTTTTGGGATAACGTGATTTTCACAGATTTATTGACTACTATTGACACTATTATTGATGTATTAATTACTATTATTGTTTAGTATTCTTAAATATTGTATTACTATAAAGTTTCCTTCTATCTATAAAAAATTACCAAAACCAGGTTTAAGATTATTTATAAAATTCTTAAATAAAGCAATTAAGTTCGCAAAGAAATTATTTATTTTATGAACCCTCCATTTATTGTATTTTCAGGAAATATATTTTATGTAATCTGACGTCGTTGATCTATTTTCTTGAGATATGGCCAATACTGGGTCTCTTTACAAACTGTCTTTATGTAGCACAGGTTTATTAACAATTATTTAAAATATTATTGGATTTATAATACATAACAAACATTGTAAGAAAGCATATTGTTCGTTAATCTCAGTTAGTGCTAAAATATTTATTTTTGAATTTGATACATTTCATACTTTTTCGTTGCTACTGCCTGAAGCTGTGTTACCGACCAAAAGTGTTAGCTATATTTCAATAAAGTAGAACGACATTGGATTGCACGGGCGATAGTTAAGATATATTTCTTGAAAATACAATAAACGGAAGGTTAATAAATTAAATAATTTCTTTGCGAAATTAATTGCTGTAAAAATGTTGTAAATAATCTTAAACTGTTTTTGGTAATTTTTTAAAACAGAAAAATATTTTGTAGTAATACAATATTTAAGAATACTAAACAACAACAATAATGAATACATCAATAATAGTGTAATTAATCAATGTGAAAATCACATTGTTCAAATACTCAGGAGGCTGATTGACATATTGTGTATTGCTAAAGCAATACTCGCGAGCATAAATCAAACTAAGTAACTAATATTGTAGTAATAGATAATATAATTTTAAAATCCCATCGCCATATCTTTTCTTAAAAAAAGAATTATCTCTACATAACATCAAACAAGTTAAATACATATAAGTGTATTTCTAAATGGTGCCGTCTATTCACGAGGCCTTTTAGTTGTTTTTTTTTCATTAATATTTCCGTATTCGGTATTTCTAAGGAAACACCGCCACCGAAATTCCAATGTGTTTATTTAATGTATATACCTTTTTCTCTATATAATTTTTTTTCTGTTTAAATTTTTAGTCTTTACCTTTGATCGCAATAATACACACAAAAAAGTGATTTATGGCTTTGATAAGTGCATATATCCTCTGAAAGCTGCATTTACACCCAAGAAATTTTAAAATTCAGGATTGCCGGTGTCCCGATTTTTCCTGTGAGAAGTGTACATCATCCTAACTATTTTTTTCCCCCCATTCTAACAAGGAATTTTTCCAAGAGTCAATTCTTTAGGAAAAATAGGCATTTGAATTTGAAAAACTATAATAAGGTAAATGTACCTAATTCCTCCTAATTACTGACACCTTCCCTGTATTTTTTCCTATAATAGTTTCTTTTGCTGAGTTTTAGCATTACCTTTCGATTGAAAACAATCCCGCAGACATTTATTTTAAGTTTAAAAATCAAAATTGCTCTTCCAGTGTCATCTTGGAATCTTAAACATTGACATAATTCTATCCCTTAATGTCCCTTAAGTGTCAGCAATTGGAACTTCTACCTTAATAAAGAAATATAAGGATTCGCAAACATAGACCAGATCCTCCTTTTACTTTCCACAAAATAATATGTAAAGGTAACTAAAACTCTAAAATTTTAATCATGAAATTACATAGAATGAGAATTGCCGTTTACAAAAAAAGCTGAGGGCCAAATATTCGTCGCCCAGTTTAGAGGTAAGATTATTTTCCTCTTTTTATGATTGAATTGGATTCAATGTGCCAACTTTTGTGGTGTGAAAATTTATGCATTTTGATTTATCATATAAGGTTTTCCACAAAATTGGTTCGTTCAAAGCTATCTGGCTTAAAAAAAACTCGTTAAACTTTAAGAATTTGATTATTTTTTTTTCTAAAATTCTTTCAATTTTCTTAAGCTTCGCATTAACAGAAAGTCACTATGAATTTGTTATTTTATTAGAGGAAAACGATGGTCAATGGGCAGTGTTTCTTATTGTTTACATTGTGGGGGGAGGGGAAGGGGAAGAGAGGAAGCAGACATTCTGAAGAGCCGAAGGAGCCCAAAGTTTTGGGCTACAATTTTTTTTCTTAGATTATTCCTACTAAAACAAGAAATAATTAATATTGACACTTCATACGGTATTTTCAAGAATTGATTCATCGATAATGAACACTTTAAAGCATGTACTTGTTTGACAAAGTAAATTATATTTAAATCAATATTATATTTGCAATTCTACGGCATAGCGTACGAACATGTAAAAATGTATATACTTTAAGTAAATTGACCATTAAATTCATATTCAAAAAAACATCAAACGTTAAAGGTCATCCCAAATAAAATATTCTATAAATACTAAATTAAATGGAAAATCAAGCTGAATATGTTTAAGTTAATTGAAACCAAGAAAAATGTTGTTAGTATTATCTGTCTACAAGTCGAGTTGTTCCAAAGATAACCCATTGTTTGTAATTTTGAAAAAAAAATCTAATCACAATTTTTTTTTTACATTTTGAATAACATGCTTTGTTTTTTATTAGCGGCATTTGTAATTTTTAATAAATCATTTCATTCTTTTGGTATCATTTATGTATATTAAATGATCGACAACTTTTAAATTTACTGGAAGAAATGTCTCTAGAGCACCATTTTTTTCTAACAGAATAAAGCATATTTCAATGCTAATTTATTCTAGACAAATCCTTGACTTTCCTAACACTAATTACAGTATCACTTACGCTAGCAGGTATTGTCCTGATTGAAATCGTCAAAGAAACATCTGTAAAGCGCCTCCTTTTCCTAATATTACTCATTTTTCTTGCGAAAACGAAATATGCACAATCAGTGGTTACCGTTTTTATTTTCCTCTATATGTGTGTATATATCATAAACGTACGAAAAGGTTTGTATATTTGCGTAACCGACTTAGGAGTTACGCACACAAACAATCGAATTTCAAAACATCACACGAGTAAAACAATAAACTTTCGTGTTCGGAATGTAAAAATACGAGTTCAAGACGGTATGATATGAAATCACGAAAAGTATATGTCTGTATAGACAAATATGTGCGTATGTACTAAAAATGAGAAGATAACAAGACACCTTTTTGCTTTCAAGGTTCCCCAAAAAGTTTACTGACATACGTAGTATGTATACAAACATATAGCAGAAGTACACGGACACATACATCGAACATGTTATAATTGATAGATGAAAACAGGTGGAATTATATGGAAAAAAATTATTTACCTATCAAAACTAAGTTACTGAGTTATCAGACATTGAATATCTGAATGAAGGTTTTACACAGTGAAGGAAAGTAGTGGTTAATCATTTATAGATGAATATATGTATACGAGCAATGTTTTTATGTTAAATGTAAGCTAAATGTTATTTTAATATTATTTTTTTTTGCATTCAATGACCATTTAGTAGTCAGTTGAAATAATCTTTTCACTTCTCCCACACTTATATAAGCCAGATCTGCTTTTGTCTTTGATCCATCTGTATAGATGGCAATCAAAGACAATGATTTGACCCAGGGGCCTACATGAACGCGATAGTGTCTGCAGAAAGCAAACACGGGAGGCGCATAGTCCTTAGCGACGCCCTCGTGGATGGATGCTCACGTGACCGCGACAGTCCCAAAATACGAAATGGCTATCTAGATCAAGTATACAGCTCAACTAAGAAATGTGAACGCATCACAGCTACATCCTGTATCAATTTGTAAATATTTTGCCTCTTCTTTAAAAGATTTCCATTCTTTTAACCCGAAAAGAAAGCTACAACGGCGGCATAGATTTTGACAAATTCTGATGGAAACTATTCTAAACATAGCCATGTGATGTTTGTATTAATTGGTAATATCAGTGATATCAATGATTGATTTGTAGTGGTGGGCACTATCGATATTTTCAACTATCGATAGTCAGACCAACTATTGATAATTGACTATCGATAACTATCGATAGTTGACTATCGATAACTATCGATAATTGAATATCGATAACTATGGGTAGCTGATTATCGATAACTATCGATAGTGCCCACAGTCTGAGGACATGTTATATCAGTAGAGAAACAGCATGTCCTCAGAATTACATTGTATTTTGTTTCTTGCTATTTATTATTTGTGTTTTTTTTTTTTATTGTATGCTAATGATAATTGTCTTAACAGTAGTATTTCGTTTCATGGTTTCATCAATACCAACTACTATAGATATTACAAAAGAAAGAAATAATTCGATTCAGTGAATAGTTGATGACTGATAATCCAAACGTTTTTAATGAACACAAACCTTTAGTTTATTTATAAAAAAAATAATAACACATTAAGACAGACGATGTTTTAGTGTTTCTATTGAATTTGAGCATCCTTCTGCGTTGTAAACTAAATGTAAATATATTCGTGGTGGGCACAACAATTCGATTCAACTATCGATAGTTATCCATAGTCAACTATCGATAGTTATCGATAGTCAACTATCGATAGTCGACTATCGATAGTTGGCTATCGATAGTTGACCATCGATAACTATCGATAGTCTTGACTGATAGTTATCGATAGTCAAAACTATCGATAGTCAAAATTTTCGATAGTTATCGATAGTTGCTATCGATAGAGCCCACCACTATTAATTTGTGATTTGCAATAGTAGAGCCTACTAGTGTGTGTACAGAATCACTATTTACGTCCAAAACTTTGCTAATAATTTTGTACATACACAGAGAAAAACAATTTACTGATTCAGTCAATGATTGGTTCACCCAATTATTTACAACAATTATTTATTTATTATTTCTTGATGTTAACGTTACTTAATGTTAAAAAAAAAACTCATTAGGTTTGTTCAATTAATAGAATAAAAGTAACAGAATAATATGATTACTCTCACACAGACATTCAGTTAACTATGACAAAAATACTCCAAACTGTGGTACTGGTAATGCTGCAAAGTTCTCCTAGACCCCTCACCACAAACTGCACTAAACTGATCATGCTTAGCTAGTCGCATCACTAATCCTAACTCTGTCTGATCTACTACTTCTACTTAATAAACTATAAAGACTAGAATTTAAGGGTCCTAAATCTGAATTCATTGAAATATGTTTGTTTTTATATATTTCCATGCCCTCATAACGTTTAGGGCAAATAATTGAATTTGAAGTTGGCAAATATATTTCAATAAAAACATGCATTTCCTTAAATGATAAATGATAATATACTGCTTCCAAAAGAAATTGAAATATGCCGATTTTTTAAACGAATAAGATTGGTTGAAGAAAAATATTTTTTCTTGTGTCAACTTTTTCATTTTTTCCGCGTTTAGCTTATAAAAAAATGTGGAGAATACTTCTGCTCTTTTAAAGATAATACTTCCAAATATGAAAATTTTCAACATTCGATGTGAGGTACAACAAGAAATAGATATAAGTAAATATTGGCCAGCGTCACCAGACAATATTATCGATTAAATGTTTATTTAACGCTGAATGATTTTATGTACGTACTTATCTATATTTATTCTTCGCATAGAAGTATAAATGTATCAATTATGATGTACAAATATGTAAATATATCCGAAAATAATGTTCTGCAAACATGCCATAATGTGTCCGCATACATTTTTTTTTGTAGTGTTGAATGTTGAGTACTGATCTAACGATGATTAAATAAAGTAAATACTTTTATAAATTAAAAAAAACATTTTTATAGATTCGTCTTTAGAAAGAAGCATACATTCTTCTTTGGTATATGTACACCAGCGACACTTTCTAATTGTACGACCTACAGCATAAAATAGAGCCTATATGTTTAGCATGGATAGTAGACGGATCTATGCATTCATTGCCGTCTTTGAAATATATAAACACAGATATGCGGTCTCTGTGTTTTAAATGTAAAGAAGAAGGTAGTAAGTAAACATAGAAAGACATTGAAATTATAAAATAGAGGCAAATAAATACATCAAAAGCGTATACTTATGCTTGCCGATTTACATCGTTTAGCACAATTCGAAGTTTTTCAGTTGCTTACCTTAATATAATATTGTATACGAACAGATGTTTTCTTTACATATCCCTGCGGCTTTACTAAATATGTTTGTGTTTTTTAATCTAATTGATTCATAATGATTGTTTTCATATCTATTTTTAAACCGCCGCGACTTTGTTTTTCGATATTAACATAATGAAAATTAATATATATACAGTGACCGGCATAAATATTGCAACATATGGGATTTTTTTATTATTTTTAAAATATTAATAATTTTTTTTTTTTGGGATAGGTTGTGCATGTTTGGGAACCCCAAAATTTATTTTGACATACGTCAGGTGACCACTAGTATGACGGTAAATTTAAAAATTAGTTATGAATTTCCAAAAAGTGAGATTAAATGACATGATGTCCAAAAAAGTTATTTGAAAAAGTTATTTGGAATTCAATTCTGAGGCTGTGTGCAAATTTGTGTGAAAATATTTGAAAAAAAAAAATGAAAATCACAATTTTTCCAAATATTGTTTAATTGAATTACATATTTCCATTTTACTCGTTTTTAGCAGCTCAACAGCAGTAATATTTCTAAATCTGGTTGATACTCAAACAATTTTATCAATATGTAATTCAATTAATCAAGATTTGTAAAATTGTGTTTTTTCAATTTTTTAAAGTATCTTTACAAAACTGTAAAAAGTTTTTCCAGGCTGTTGAGCCGTGGTCTTGTGGAATTACTTTCGTACGTTTCGTTCACATTTGCAGTGAACATTTTTAGCGGCGAGATCGAAGTTTCCTTCGTGATGACTCGTCGTTTAGTGACGTTTAGTTATCTTTACAAAAATTTGCATACCGCCTCAGAATTGAATTCTAAACAACTTTTTCAAAATAACTTTTTTTGATATCATGTCATCTGACCTCACTTTTTTGGAGATACACAGCATATTTTTCATATTTACCGTCATACTAGTGGTCACAGTGTGTCAAAATAGATTTTGGGGTTTCTAGACATGCACCACCTATCTCCCAAAAAAAGTTTTAATATGTTTTAATAATAAAAAAAACTCCTATATGTTGCAATATTTATGCAGGTCACTGTATGTAAAGTAATCGTTAATTATTAATTTAAACCTGCATTTTATATTTATATCTATAACTGCTGTTCGATTTACGACTAATTCAAATTTTGTATTTCTTTTGAAAAAATATTGTGAGACTTTTGAGGTAAAATCTTTGGAACTAGGGAATTTATAATCGAAATATTATTTTATCTTGTTATTATAATATATAACTGGATACCTTAAATATTTTCATGTGATCCATTTTGATACGTTCATTATTATTTGCATACGTGTAAAATGAATAAAAGTAGTAAACCCAGTGATATTGCTATTTATTGTATAATTAACATGCCTTTGGTCTAGTTCCTATAGTCGTAGTTCAGCTGTAAAATGAAAATACCTTTTAAAACCATTTAATAATAATACTACAGTTATTCGAAATACTTGAAACATCAAATAAATTTATTCCTACGCAAAGATAACAAATACATAATAGATGCATTCAACTTCGCACATTAATAAATCCAGCCTAAACAAAAATAACAGACAGCACATCTGTGTTTACACATTTCGAAGCTGCCGGTTAATGCATAGATCTGTCTACTATCCACGCTAAACATGTACAGCCTTATTCATAGTTTGACTTAGTGGCTACTAACATTCTACTAAGATTCTATTAAGAAAATGCCTATTCATAGTGGTATTTAGTAGCGTACTAGGCTTAGTTGCCAACTAAATCCTTAGTAGCGATTAGTGGTGTGTTTAAACCTGAACTTTGCTATTAAATGTAACCTAAAAGTTTTTTCGCGCCAGTCTTCGGTAATTATCGCACGTGGACAATCGTTTTGCCAGAGTACAGTTTTGCGCGAAGTGTAAGTGAATATAATCAGAGATAATAATATAATATGGAATTTTAAAAAACTTTATTTTATCATCTTTAATAACAAATTTTCAAGAGTGATTATAATGTAATGTAGTTGAAAAATGTATATTATTTTGGATGTAGATAT
The DNA here is from genome assembly GCA_004143645.1 of Protaetia brevitarsis. Taxonomy (NCBI): domain Eukaryota; kingdom Metazoa; phylum Arthropoda; class Insecta; order Coleoptera; family Scarabaeidae; genus Protaetia; species Protaetia brevitarsis. The sequence goes on along the minus strand of RXPK01002207.1, from coordinate 22,316 downwards.
ATTTTTGTAAAAAATATTTCCTAGATAGCACATATTCCATTATTATTAAATAAATCAAAGTAAAAATTATAAAATGCAGTTTTCAATTCTCGTAAATCCTCATACTAAAAAAACCTATAAACCGCAATAATGTTTATGTTATGCTTGTAGTGCTGAGTTATCATTATTATATATAATGCAGTGTACAGATAATAAAAAGTAAAAAAAAGAAAGCAACGCTTACAGAAATAAAGAAAATACAGAAAAACTAATTAAAATGCCTTCTAATATAATTTTGTCTAAATATATTTCCATTCTGATTGTTGTCGGCATTAACATGTACATTATCTTCATCATCTCCATCAAATTCGCCGCCTAAAAGCAGACAAATTTAGGAAATATATAATATCATAAAAAGGCTGTTTCACCTTCCATATCTTTCTCATTATTAATGATGATATGCATAATTGCAATAGCAACTATCACAGCTTTTGTCGTATCGATATTCATGTGCATGCCATTGAAACATCTAAACTTCTTTTTCATAATTCCAAACGTTCTTTCAATTACATTCGTTGTTGAAATGTGAGCTCTGTTGTATCTCAACTCTGCATTATTATTTGGCTTCAAGAGAGGAGTCAGTAAATATTGCGAACATGAATACCCATTGTCACCAAGCAGAATACCATCTATTTCCCCATTCTAAAAATATTATCAAAAGTGCATGCCTCATTTATTTATATGCAATCTTCATCTTACCTCAAATTTTCTTGAACCGTGATGTATAATTTCTGATAAGAGCAAAAGATGTTTACAAACAATAATTCACTTGTCAGATTCTGTCAAAATCATTAGATACTCACTGCGCATGAACTTTACCGTGTTGTCACATAATCTTTCCTATTAGCATTCTATTACTTAGTAGACACTAAATATGTGACTATGAATGGCATCCGTTACTAAGATTCTAATATGATCTTAGTGGCTACTAGCTAATAGCCTACTAAGACCCTATTAGGGCGTTGACTATGAATAAGGCAGGTAGGCTCTATTTTACCATGTAGGTCGTACAATTAGAAAGTGTCGCTGGTGTACACACAACTTTTTTATCTTCAAGCACATATCCATCAAGAACGTCCCCATTTATTTTTCTTTAATTTCTTTTAAATTCGTGATCATTTAATAATATCATTCTTACCTGATACTTGTCACAATCCTCTTGACGACTCGTCCGCCGACCTCCCATTCGACAATCACGGGTAAGCGGCTGTTGCTCCTTCATCCTGACGCAAAACGACGCCGTGGCACCCAATTTAGCCAAGACCGGAGTGGGATACTTGACGAACTCCAAGTCGGGATCGGGTAGCGAGCATTCTGCGAACACGCGAAACGGGAAAAAGGTGTGAACGATCGAAAATGCTGCAGAAACGGGAAATGGCAAGAGCGCAAGAAAAAGATGATCCGGCCCGTTAATTATTGTGCGCGTCGTCCACATTCGCACCTGAAAGGTTTTCGATTGAGACGCGAACGGTAATGGCCGGACCGGAACAAACACGCGATATTCATAATTCATAAGCCACAGGTTGTTCGGTTTGGCGCTGGTTGGAAAGGAAGTTAGGATTTATCATTTGTGGATACAGCACAACACTGCATTTGAATGTGTGTGTGCCCATCACACTGTAAAAACGGACCCTAGCTTGAAAGCCATAGACTATAGAAAACTTCATGGTTAATCCAATAACATTTTTCGCATCGATACTGGACTTTTATTTTGATCGGCCCAGGAGCAATATAATGCTCCGTCCCTACCTACATTTATAAGTGCTATTTAGTAAATAAGGATACCCAAATGACCAACTATATTTATTTCATATTTTATAAATATTTAAAAAATATTAAATCTTTCTTGAATATTAGTTATATTAATATAATATGCATAAAATATATTAGGAAAACATTTAAAAAATATATATGTTATGTAGCATTAATAATATTTTATTGCAAATGTTTCCTCAATATATTTTTCATAACTCTGCAAGAATATTTTGCTTTGTATTTCTGTAAATATTTATTTCATATAAAAAAAAAGATTGAATTTTTGCTTTTGTACATTTGGTGCGTAGGACGAATAATCTAAAATGGGTAAAATATGCATACATATTAAGTGGCTATGTACCTATTTAAAATGATAGTTTAAAGATTCAATTAGATATATATATCTAATATATATCTAAAATGAGCGCTGTAACTTTTCTATTAATATATCTGCGTTTTGTATTATATTATTTGTAATATTTGTAAGTTGCGAACGTCAACACAACACCTCTATTCATTACGGTGCCGGTGTTATAGATTTAGTATTGTTTATGCGTCTATGGATTAGGTACACTTCTCACAGGAAAAATCGGGACACCAGCAATTCAGAATTTTAAAATTTCTTGATTGTAAATGCAACTTTCGGAGGACGCATTCACTTATCGTAGCCATAAATCACTTAATTATGTATATTACTGCGATCAAAAGTAACGACTGAAAATTTAAAAGAAAAAATAAAATATATGGAGAGAAAAAGGTTTATGTATAGAATAAACAAATCGGAGTTTCGGTGGCGGCGTTTCCTTTAGAAATACCACTGAAAAAAAATACATAACAACAGAAAGAACTCTTAAATAGACGGCTTCATTTAGAAAATATATATATATTTAACTTGTTTGATGTTATGTAGAGATAATTCTTTTTTAAGAAAACATGTGGTGATGGGATTCTATTATTTAAAATTATGTTACTCGTTAGTGCTGCTTTGATATTACTTGGATTTATGCTCACGAGTATTAGTTTAGCAATAGATAATATATAATATGTCAGTCATCCTCCTCAGTTTTGGGATAATGTGATTTTCACAGATTTATTGACTACTATTGACACTATTATTGATGTATTAATTACTATTGTTGTTTAATATTCTTAAATATTGTATTACTATAAAGTTTTCTTTTATCTATAAAAAATTACCAAAACCAGGTTTAAGATTATTTATAAAATTCTTAAATAAAGCAATTAAGTTCGCAAAGAAATTATTTATTTTATGAATCCTCCGTTGATTGTATTTTCAGGAAATATATCTTAGCTATCGCCTGTGTAATCTGACGATTCTTTACAAACTGTCTTTATGTAGCACAGGTTTATTAACAATTATTTAAATATTATTGGATTTATAATAAATAAAACAATGTAAGAAAGCATATTGTTCGTCAATCTCAGTTAGTGCTAAAATATTTTTGTTGAATTTGATACATTTATACTTTTTCGTTGCTGCCCGAAGCTGTGTTACAGACCAAAAGTGTTAGCTATATTTCAATAAAATAGAACGACATTGGATTACACAGGCGATAGTTAAGATATATTTCTTGAAAATACAATAAACGGAGGGTTAATAAAATAAATAATTTTCTTGTGAAATTAATTTGCTTTTAAATATTTTTAAATAATCTTAAACTGTTTTTTGTAATTTTTTAATACATAGAAAAATATTTTGTAGTAATACAATATTTAAGAATACTAAACAAAAACAATAATGAATACATTAATAATACTGTAATTAATCAATATGAAAATCACATTGTTCAAAAACTCAGGAGGCTGATTGACATATTGTCTATTGCTAAAGTATTACTTGCGGGCATAGATCAAACTAAGCAACTAATATCATAGTAATAAGTAATATAATTTTAAAATCCCATCGCCATGTTTTCTTAAAACAAGAATTATCTCTACATAACATCGAACAATTAAATACATACATGTGTATTTCTAAATGGTGCCGTCTACTCAAGAGGCCTTTTACTTGTTATGTATTTTTTTTGAATTAATATTTCCGTATTCGGTATTTCTAAGGAAACACCGCCACCGAAATTCCAATGTGTTTATTTAATGTATAAACCTTTTTCTCTATATATATTTATATTTCTGTTTAAATTTTTGGTCTTTACCTTTGATCGCAATAATACACACAAAAAAGTGATTTATGGCTTTGATAAGTGCATATATCCTCTGAAAGCTGCATTTACACCCAAGAAATTTTAAAATTCACGATTGCTGGTGTCCCGATTTTTCCTGTGAGAAGTGTACATAGAATGCATACGCGCACGTGCGTATCAACAACGTTTTCATTCGTTTGTCCGTTACATGTTATAGTTTATAATAGTATACGATTTGGGCAGTTTAGGGTTAACTGTGTAATTAATTGTTGCGGGGTGTGTTTTAGTTTTTGTGGTGACTACGAGGTAAGCAAAACTTTGAACATGTCATGGCATTTATAAGATAATGGAATGCTCGATATCGCTATGTACAGAAATCGTTTAATAATATAATTGTAGGAATTTTATGCCTCATATATGTACTGCATCTACCAGATAAATTGCTAGTTGATTTGCTTAAGAGATTAATCTCGGTAGATAAGCGTCATAACCTCAAATAGAGGTTAGAATACGTTGTGTTGTTTTATTGTTTATACGTAGAATGTTTTCAAATATTATGAAATAAAGTATAAATAAGTATCGTAAGTATTAGAATGTAGCTACCACTCCAATTATTGTAAATGCTCCAAATGTATTAGTAGATGTTGATAATGTTGTACGATGTTTTATTCATGGTATGATCTAATATAATTGGCATTGTTTTAGACGCCATGAGAGCGCCACTACCGAAGATATGAAAAAAGCCATAGGGTTGTACCTGGCACCAGCCAAGGCTAGACTTAAAAATGAGTGTTTTTCGTTTTTATTGGCTTATTCAAATAAAATGATAATAAATACGTTTGTTTTTTAATTAGAACACTTCAATTAAAAAATAGTGATTAATTTGATAAACCTTCAGTATACCATAAAAGATGCCAGAATTATTGATTATTAACTTGTATGGTGAGTGTGAAAAAACAAGTTCTTGCCTTTCAGACAACTCTATGTATGTTTCAACTTTTCGTTATCGACGTTATACATTCTAAATAACCAAGAACAATTTTAGTTCATTTTGACAAATGAAATAGATCGCATAAAAAATCTCAATTTTCATATAAATATTTTACAAATATTTTAGAAAAAATATAGCGCTTACATTAATTACATTTAATTAAAATTAAAATATGGAATAAATATTTTAATCGAATATTTTATCTATATTTAGAAAAAAATATGAAAAATATATTCAAAAACCTCTCACGAAAAATATTTATAAAATATATTTTTAAAAATATCTATGTAATATTTCTGGTTGTTATAATCTAAAGATATCTGGAAGAATTACAAATTCCTTCCATGCCTTTTTCTATAATAACTTTTCGCCAGCGCATTAAAAAAAACGCAATGTAATTTGCATCTCATCTACAGTAAGTATATTAAATATTTAATTCATAGAGTATGTAATATTATCTTATTTAAAGGCGACAAATCTTTATCAGACGGATGGCCAAAATACAAATCCATATATTTTAAATTAAATATGTTACTCTCAATAAGTGAAAACTGTGAAAAATTATAAATCATACTTCGTCATTTCAAAACGCGAAGACCAAAAATAATCAGTTAAAATTGGAAGCAATCTCAAAAAAATACTTTTAATTCATATTCTCATTTACCAAGAGTTTATTACTAAATAATACGTCTACAAATATGCAGAAAATACACAAATAACAGCCCAACCTAACACACAAACCGTGTAATGTTAAACTAATTACAAAAGTAACTTCGATACCTCATTAACTGTAAAGATCTGTGAACCAACGCTTCGCTTCGTCATCATAATAAGTGTTTCTGAGAGCAAAACGCCTTTTCTAGAGTAAAATAACAGCCCACCGCCACACTCTCTTAGCTGTGTCGAAACGCCGTGTCGAAAATTAACACCCGAAAACGCTATTTCCTTATCGTCTGCATACCTTCGTGTCTTTTTTAATTGGTCGTTGTACGCTCAGCAATTTTCGACCAATTATTCCAATGGTGGTGAAAATAATGCAATGTTAAATCTGCTTTTTTCTTTTCTTTGGTAAAACAAAAAGAACGAGATGTGGATACACGCTGGAATGGCTTTCTTCCATTGGGTTTTATTGCACATATATGCAATGTATGCTGAATCTTACAAAGTATATACAGTGTGCACCAAAAGTATTTTCCCATATAAAAACAGTTTCAGAGTTATTGCAAACCACTTTTAGAGATCCTTTATTAAAAGAATTTTGACACGTGAGCTTGCGCATTTAAATAAAATTCAAGCTTGTTATGTGAGATATAAACATAAACAATTGTCAATTTATAGGAACTCTCATTCAAGATGACGCAGTTGCAATAACTCTCTTCATTATTTGAATATTTAAGTTATCTATTAAAAAGTATCGTTAATTAAAGTGGGAACTTATTTGTTATCTGCAGTAACTTTCCAATGATTTAGCAAATAGTACAAGAAAGAAAAGAAATGAAAAAATGAGGGCCAAAATAAGTGTATTCTGTATTCTATGAAAAAAAAAATTAAAAAAGTGAAATATTTAAAAAAAATTATTTTAAAAGAAAATAACAAATGGAAGTGTAAAAAATAATCAAAAAATAATGTTAACAAAGAGGTGCAAGATTAGAAAAAAAATCAGAAAAATGTTAAAAGGTAAAAAATGCAAAAAAAATTAAAAAATATGCAACTTTAAAAAAGAGATCATAAATTGGATTTTTTTATGAGAAAATAGAAAAAGGGATAAAAAAGTAAAAAAAAATATTAGAGAAAATTAAAAAAATATAAATGCAAAAAGTAAACAAATGAAAAAAAATTAAAAACAATTAAATTTAAAAAAACAATAAAAGGGGTACAAAACTGGTAAAATTCCTGTTGAATTAAAATGCAAAAGAAAATTATCAAAATATGCCTTATAGAATATCAGCAAATTAAAGTTGAAAAGGTGTTTAGCTTATTCATTGAGTGATGAAATTCTAATGGTTGACAATTCTTTTTTCGAAAAAAAAATAAATTGCAAAATATGCTTTTCAGAATGAAATCAATAAAATTGAGGGTGAGAAAATGCTTAGTTTGATTCTAATATCTGTAAAAAAAAACCTTTTCAAAATGAATTCAACCAAACTAAAAGGTGAAAAATTATTTAAGCTAAATATCTTATTCTTTCTATTCAAACTATGACGAAATTCTAATTGTTTGTTTGAAATTCTAATTGACATTTCTCTTCAAAATGTCAAAATATGGTTTTGCGAATAAAATCAAAGAAATTAAAGTGATTAAAAAAAAACAAATGGAAGAATGTTAACCATAATCAAAAAATAATGAAAAGAAGAAAAAAAATTAAAAGTTAAAAAAAAGCGAAAAAGTTTAAAAAAGGAAAAACATGCTACTTTAAAAAAGGAGATAATAAATGGGATTTTTTAATGAGAAAATAAAAAAAAAATGCAAAAAGGTAAACAAATAAAAAAAAACTATTAATGAAAATGGAACGATTGAATGAAAAATAGACAAATATAAAAAAGAGGTTTTATATTTGTCTATTTTTCATTTTGTTTACATTTATTTTTCAATTTTTCACATTTATTTTTACCATTATGTGGTAATGTATCCGTTTTTATTAATAGTTTTTATTTTTTTTAATTGATTACTTTTTTGCATTTTTTTTATTATACATTCTAAAAAATTACTAAACAACACTCTTCAAGTGGCACGTTCTAGGAGAACGCCCGACTTATAGTTGACATAATAATATTGAACTGAGAAATAATTGTTTTCATTTGAAAACTCAGCGTTCTGCTGAGCCAATATTTTATCTTTTTAGTTATATTATAACAAATTTTTTAATTTACTATTAAACATCCTCTAACTTTAAAACTAGGCCACTATATAAACTTTTTTGATCATAATAACCTTTAAAATCATCCTGTATTAAAGAAAAATATTAAACTCTCCATACAAATTATTGTCACATATTTTCGTACGGACCTGTATACACGTCATTGAAATAATCCATTTAACATACAAAAAAAAAATCTGTAAAAACTCACCGTGAATCGTTAAGTTGCACTTGGAAAACGCCTCACCATAAGTATTGTACACCTCACACCTATAATCCCCAGAATCTTGCACGAAACAATCGCCAATCGTCAAAGCAATCTTTCCAAAACCATCGTCGGTTTGCTTGAAATCCTCACAATCCGGCAGAACGCAGCCGTCTTTCATCCAAAGAACATCAAACGGCTTGGTTCCTTCTGCTTTAGACTTCCAATTGCACTCTGGATCCCTCCAATACCACTTTTGTCTTGGGCAATCCTTCCACTATGACGGGAGGTTGGCATTCTGGATTCTCCTCGATTAATACGTCGAGTTGGAAGGTCGTTTCAATCATATCTTCTTCGTCTTGAATGCTGCACTTATATGTAGACGAATCGTCAAGGTTTACGTTGGAGATTTCGAGAATTGCGTCGGAGTCGTCAGTTGTCATGGAATATTTTCGAGATGGTTCAAGTTGGGTATCTCCTTTATACCATTTGATTCCTGACGGGGAAATTGGAAGACCTCTGAGGTCGCAGAGTAATCTAGCTGTACTCCCAAACCTAACACTGCTTCCCATCAGGCATCTTCTATACGTCGGTTTGGGAGATGAACTCCTGGCCCTCAAACCGCGGATTGGGTAAGGTCTATGGGCCACTACTTCCAATCTGGCGGTGGCTTCAACTCTACCGACGTCATTCTCTAAAGTGATTCTATACAATCCAGAATCCTGGGGAGTCACTTCTCTTATCTCGATTATCCTTAAATCGTCGACCTCCTTGAGGATAATCCTGGAAGATGGTACCACGACTTGTCCGTCTTTATCCCAGACGGCCCAAGGATCTGGATGACCGGCTACTGCGCATTGAAATCTGACAGTTTCACCTTCATCGGCCACTTTGTTGTGCGGTATCGCGTAGAATTTTGGCGCTGTGGCTTTTAAGAGGCGCGGTTTGGGCTCTTCGGATTTGATTTCGCGCACTCGCAGTTTTGGGGAGACGCTGCGAACAGGGGTGGTCCTCGGAGTCGAATGAGGAGTTGATCCGGGTGACAGAATGCCAGGTGGACGTGAGAGGTGTTGGTTCAAGAGATTCTCCTTACCCTCAGCGACTGTAAGCGAAGATGTTGAAAGAAATTCGAAAATTTGATGGTGGAAAGGTGTTTAGCTTATGTAGTTGGTTTTTTAAGGTATGATAAAATTTCTGTCAAAATAAATTCAAAAAAAAAAAATAATAATCATCAAAATATGCCTTTCAGAAGGAATTCAAACAGATTAAAGCTAAAAAAGTGTTTGGCATATTCATTTAGTAGTAATTTCTTTCGAAATGAGCTGCAAAATATGCTTTTCAGAATAAAACCAACAAAATTGTAGGTGAGAAATGCTTAGTTTATTTATTTAGTGATAAGATTCTAATGTCTGAAAAAAAATCTCTTTCGAATTACTATTTTTTTATAAATATGTTTTTTTCAAAATGAATTCAAACAAATTGAAGGTGAAAATGTGTTTAGTTTAAGTATTTTATTTTTTTCTATTCCAACTATGATGAAATTCTAATTGCTAAAATTTCCCTTCAAAATGATTGTCAAAATACGAGAGTGAAATCAACAAAATTGAAGGTGAAAAAGTATTTTGTTTGGAGATTTTATTTCTTCTATTGAAACCGTGATGAAATTCTAATAGTTAAAATTCTCTTCAAAATAATTCATATCAAACAAATCGAAGGTGAAAAAGTGTTTTTCTTGAAGATCTTATTTCTTCCATTCAAAATGCGGTGGAATTCTAAATGTTAATTTTTTTTTTCAAAGCAACTGCCAAAATATACTTTTGAGAGAGTGAAATCACGCAAATTGAAGGTGAAAAAGTGTTTTGCTTAAATATCTTGTTTCTTCCATTCAAACTGTGGTCGAATTCTAAATGTTAAAATTCCTTTTCAAAATAATTATCAAAATATGCTTTTGAGAATGCAATCAAACAAATTGGGGGTGAAAAGTGTTTTGCTTAAAGATCTTATCTCTTTTTCCATTTAAAATGCGATGGAAATGTTAAAATTCTTTTCAAACCAATTGCCAATTAGAACGTTGCATCAACCTTTTACTATTAAGCTTGTCTCGACAATGCAAAGTAAAGCAACTGACAAGCTTGTCGTAAGCTTACATGTTATCTGGGAAGGAGATGTTTTAGTTTATTCAAACTATGATGAAGGTCAATGATTGATAAAATTTGTTTCAAACTACCTCGAAAATATTATATGCCTTTCGAGTACATACTCCAAAAAATTGAAGGTGAAAAAGTATTTAGCTTAAACAATAATTGTATAGACAAAAATATTATATCACTAATATAAGCTCACTTACCATCCACGATAAGACATGCCGCAGTATATGCTTTACCCAACGCGTTGTAAACCACGCAAGTGTATTCGCCTTCATCTTCAGGATAAACTTCCCGTATTGACAATTTCGCAACCGATCCATCGAACTCAGATTGGAAATCATCACCCAAGCGAACCAGCTGTGAAGCGACAATAATTTAGCTCAATTATACTCAATGCAGGAATAAAAATGACTAATACAAACTAACCTTTCCACCCTTTTCCCATCTAACATCAGCTGATTGACTAGCATCGAATTTGCATTCCAAAGTAACGGAATCACCATCGCAGCAACGGATGTCCTTCAACTCGTTGATTACTTTAGGTATGGTCTGCAATTCACTGCAAAATAAGGAGATTTACTTTTCTGCCACAAAAAACTTTAATATTATGGAAAAGTATATTACCTTATGCGCTTGTTGTCCATTGCAGTTCTTAATTTGCTGTTGATATCTGTGAAAGTGGTTGAGAGTTTGATTTAGACTTTTTTTTATTAAAACCATTGTTTAAATATACCTAGTTAGTCAACGTGATGTCAAATAATAAAGTATTGCTCAGGGAAGTGGTGCACTCTATCGGTGAATGTAAATTGATTTGAAAACGTGATAAATATAACAGGTATCTCGGTCAGAGCGAGAGACAGATTTCTGTGTTTTATCCATCTGCGGAAACGACGGAATCCGTATCGGTGATTTACTGACATTGGCGAATTGTGTGGCCTGTGGAAAAGGGAGGGTGGATGCATGTGACGCTATGATGACGCACCTCGCGATAATTCTCGTGTTTGTTTACATTAGAAGATTAGAATTCTGAGGTATTCTGTTATAAATATAAAGAAATTGAAAGTATATTGCAAGGCACGTTCTTGTTGACAAAACATTAATTGAACAATTTTTGAAATTGAGGTTTTTTTTTTAAGAATAAAATATTTAAACTTAAAACAAAAATCACTGAAAAGAGAAAAGTTAAATCTAAAAGGACGAAAATTTGCCGCGAAAAAAAAACATAAATCAACTTCTCAATTTTTATTTTCTTAGTTTTTAAATTAATAAGTTGTTTTGTTAACTTAATTTACTTATATTTATGATTATATAATAATCAGAAAATGTTTGTTGTACTAAGAAGAATAAGTATTTAGTTTGATAATATATAATCTGTAGTTCGATGGCCTTTTTATATTTAAAATTTTAATAAAACGCGGGTTTTTCGTTCGAACGTATATACGAAAACCTTCTTCTCCTCCTCCTCTCTCCTATTGCTATCTTCGCTTCTCCCGTGTATAGCGGTACTGTCGCTAACTTCAACTGGTGTAAAGGCGGGAAATTTATATGGTTTTTCTTATATTTATAAAACATTTTTTATTTGATTTACTTATGTTTACTATTACATAATAATAGAAATTCGTTTTTTATATAATGATAAAAATATGTAGTTTGGGGGTACAAATCGCCATTTATTTTTACATATATGCACCACTTTACTTATTAAAAACACCATACATGATGACACATTCGCGCTCTTTCTCTTGAGCGGCTGAAAAGTTACGAGGTAACCTTTGGGGGCAACATCTGCCAATCAGCCAATCAAGAGAAAGAGCGTCATCATGTATGCTGTTTTTAATAGCTTTGTTTGTTTGTGTGCTTGGAGCAGTATCTACTAACGTCATCAGAGTAACTTGAGAGCGTCTCAGGGTTGGATTTAAAGATGGTACAAACAAACGCGCTCGATTGCAATATAACCTTAATTTTATTATTTACTGATTGTGACAGCTATTATGAATAGGAAAAGTAAAAGTAATTTTTCAAACTAATGAATCTAGACTACAATAAAAATGCATCATATACTATAGTATTTAATATGTACCTACAAAGTGAAGTTTTTAAAATATAATGATCGTTCTTTACATCAATCACATTAGTATCATTATATTATCCATATCGTGCATATTTGATGCAGGTATAAATCGGATTACATTTACAAACGACAGTTTACAACACGGTGTTAGCGCGATTAGGTTATGTTGCACAAATTGCTCGTAATTGCTCGGACGTCGGATCGCGAACAGAAAGAGGAACCTCTTTGTGATCTGGATTTGCATGCTCTAAACAAACAAACACGCACAAATCATGCTCTAAAATACAAACAAACGCGTAAAATTTCATGGATCTGTTTAGATCAGACAAACAAACAAACCTAATAAGTAACGTGGTGCATATATGTGAATATAAATGGCGATTTGTACTCCCAAACTACATGTTTATTTTTATAATGAAAAATGAATTTCTTCTATTATGCAATAGTAAACATAAGTTAAATCAAATAAAAAATATTAAAAATATAACACAAAACTTACAACTACACACATATATAGAGCATAACATTAAATTAGAAACTAAAAAAAAGTAAAGTAAAATGGTAAAAAAATAACGATTATATATTATCAAACTAAATATTTATTCTTCCTAATAAAACAAACATTTCAATGTAAACACGAGAATTATCGCGCGGCGCGTCATCACAGCGTCATCGCCTATCCACCCTCTCCTTTCCCCGGGCCTCACCTACAATCTGCCTACAACTTACGAGGTAACTATTGCAATTAAATAATATTTTTACCGACACGTAAGAGAGCCATCTTGTATGTAGTAGTCTAACTATAAAGTTTCTATTTAAATCGAGACGGACATCAACGGCGTGCTGCCATCTACCGCTTTGTCCAAAATGTTCAAAAATCCGTTAACTATTTTGTCCATAAGGTTGACTAACTAGTATGTATATAAACAATGTTAAAACATATGCTTACCTATGGCTTTTATTTGTAAGGATATGATCGCTTTGGCATCGCCATAACAGTTCTTTGCGTAGACTGTGTAGGTGCCCAGTGAAGTCTAGCTTAGCGTTTGGAATTTCTAAACGATATTCTGGTCCATCACCGACGCGTTTGAAACGATTGGAATCTCTGTAGTACTCAGGCTGGAAGAGTGTAAAAGAAATCATGACATTATCGGTTAAAATATCGTGGTTTTTATATTATCTGATATCAGTGTTATTCTCGACGATAAACTAAGACATTCTACTCGATGGAGGACCGTGGGCCGTATCAAAAACCAATAAATGACGGGCGTCACGCTGTGTCGACAAATTAAGGCGAACGATTAAACTTGTTGAACGCCCGAAAACTACCGCTTTACCGTTTTCATTTACCGATGCTCGGTTTTGCTGCGGTCCGTCTGGAAGATCGAACTGGTTGTCAAGTTTGTAGAGGTAATACGGTGCAGATGTCTCGGACGTATTTAAGTGTGTACAATTTTTAATTAAACCAGTTTAAATTTCGACAATAATTTACGTGGTGCCGTGCGCGACACGAACAAACGAAAATAATTATCGTTGCGCACGTATTCTGTATACACACACACGCATAGACGTAACTAAATGAACTAGAATTGCACTATAATTAAACGTATTATGTGGTCGCAATCATGTACTCGATTCATTAAGACACTATGAAAAAATTTGTTATGTATTTGAACAGTTCTTCAATCAGAAGCTTGAACGTTATATTCCTCTTTTAAAGGAGAAAGCCTTACACACAGAAAAATGCATTCTGAATTTGTTACAAATAAGTAGATCTTTTACCATTACATACGAATATTGAAAGTTTTAATTAAAAAAAAAATATTATTTTGATAAATTTTCTCAAGAGGGCGTTGCAGTTTGACAGGTCGCCACATAGTGTTGCCAACTCGTGCGATTAATCCCATTTTGTGAGATTTACGCATGTTTAATGGGGTAGTGGGATAAAACGCTGTTTAGAAGGGATCTTTTTAACATCTCGTAACAATATAAACAGCACAGACATAATTTCAAATTAAATATTGACACACGATTAGTAATATTTTATTTTTAACACTAGTATCACTTTTATACCTGAAGCAATGGGAAATGACGGTAATACTATGAGATTCAAAATGATTGTCAATTCCGCTCCTATAGACAGTAGCAGGGTGTAGGTATATGCCGCGTGTTTGTAATGAAGGTTTGAACTAAGTCAGTGTTGGAACACAAGAAAGTAAACGGACCTGTCATAAATAAGGAAAACGTAACCTATATTTGAACTCGCATTATATAAACGACTATGGATTGGTGTTTCTGCTTGTAAAAATGAAATGTAATTAATTTAACTTTACTAAATTATGATTTTACAATTCAGTACTAACTGGTGTTTAACTAAATTTATTTATTACTTTAAATTATAACATAATTAGTATAATTATTAAGTGACAAAACTGCATCTCTCAGTTCTTCTATGGTATGCATGCGGTTTCTATAGATCCTATTTTTTAGATAGCCGAACATGAAGTAATCTAATGGGGTTAGATCAGGCGATCTTGGTGGCAATCTTTGTGCTCTAACGACCCTGTCAGCAAAAAATTGTTGAAGATATCGGCAGGTTTGTCGAGCAGTATGTGCTGGAGCATTATCGTGCTAAAAATAACCTGCTTCAAGCTCATTTTCTTGTAACTCTACAATAAACAATTCCAACATCTGTTGGTAACGTTGGGCTGTTACAGTTTCCTCGAAGAAAATTGGCCCTATTATTCGTTGCCTGGACATAGCTAACCAAATTCCAACTTTTACGGGATGCAATTGCGTTTCTCGAAATTCGTGTGAATTTTCTGCAGACCAGATACAATAGTTCTGTAAATTGATATAGTCTGTTAGATAAAACCAGGCTTCATCCGAGAAAAATGATTTGTTTAGCAAGTCATCGTCCCTTAAATTGTTATTAAACCAATGACAATATTCCAATCGCCTATCGTGATCTAATGGTAATAATTCCTGTACCGTAGAAACTTTATAGGGATAAAAATGTAACTTTCTTTTGACAGCTCATTGCGCTGAAGTGTATGTTAAGCCTATAAAATTATAAAATGTAATAAACTATTTCACTTAATGTTAATATTGATTTTTTACCTGTTTGTTGAGTTAATTACCACAGATAAATTCCCTTATTTTCTTAGAGTATTCAGAAATACTATTGTTGATGATATTAGATGTAAATATAAACGATTTGAAGAAAATTATAAGATAAATAATCGAAAGATACTACAACACGAACGCCAATGTCGCTAAATGTCAAGAAAATTCATTTTATGTATGAAATTTGTATGTAGCTAACTTCGCTCATTAAATTGGTAATAAGTATAGATAATTTTTTTCGGAAAACAGTTTTTTTTCTTACGACAATCATTTTGAATCTCATAGTATATAGCAATATATAGTAATAATAGCGAATCTTACTTGAATAAGAAGTTCCTACACAAAGTAATAAAACTTGCACTAGCTACAGTGTGCCCAAAAAAATGTTTAGTAATCTTGCAACGACAATTTGTATTCATTTAAAAATTGAATATATTGTATCATATATATTATAAACATAAATTTATGTTTTACATATTTTAAAATAAATATACTAACTTTTTCTTTTAATATCAATTTTAGTGGGAACTGAGAATTATGGGATATTTGGAAACCAAATGGGTTTTTTTAAGGAAGTTTTAGGGATAATATTTAATAAATCGTTGGTAGCACTGTCGCCATATGTCAGTAATAATTGTACGAGAACGTGTTTTAGAAAAAATAGAAATAAAAATTATGTTTTTTTTTGTGGTATGATAGATATTGACTGAGTTATTATTTTAAATACTTTTGTTATCATTAGCAATGTCTGAACATTTTAGAAAAACCAAAGGATTGAAAGTATACAGCATTAAAATTCATAGAAAAATATATATATGATTATATTCACAACCCGCAATTATAAAGGAATGTGCTATAAATTAAATGATATGCTAGAAGCATATCATTTAATTTATATTAGGGCTGTTCGAACATGCAGTTCGCGAACGGTTCGTGATCACGTGAACCAATCAGAGAACAGATTGGAGTTCTCGCGAACTGGAATGCGTTGTCTGATTGGTTCACATGATCGTGAACCGTTCGCGAACTGTATGTTCGAACAAACCTATTATAAGATTGATTTTTTATTTTGGAACAATGCAAGTTTGAATTGTATTCATTGTTATCAGAAGTTTATTTGATTGGATATCTATATTATATTCATAACATAATTTGCAAATCTGCAAATATACATTTATTTATCATTTAAAACAGACGAATGCAATTTTATATATACAGGGTGATCGTTAACTTATACAGTTAATTGAAATGACCTGACTGTCATGAACTGTGTGTTTGTGCTGATGATGATAGCTTTGCTATCGAAACGTACGTCCAGTTTAGTGCAGTTCGTGGTGAGGAGTCTAGGGGAAGTTTGCAGCATTACCAGTACCACAGTTTGGGGTATTTTTGTCATGCTACATTTGGTACAAAAATATCAATTTTTGGTCTAAGAACAGAGAACAGACTGTGAAGAAGTTTAACCTTGTAGTCATTATCAACAGTGTAAAATAAACTTATACCGATTTGGTCTATCCACATCTTTAAATAGGGACACAATATAAACATTATCGCTTGTATAGAACGACTGCATACGCATACATATAGCAGTGGAGGATGGGGCTTACTCTTAACTACCACGAGTTTGTTAATACATAAGTTTACGTCCCTATTTAAAGGTGTTCACGTTCCGTTCTGTGTGATTTGTCTTGTAAACCATGGTGGATACTTTCTGTTACTCCTCTGAAACATATATGCATCAATATACGACTACCTAAAATTTATCACAAGCAAGATTTACATGGCTAAAGCTATTTAAGAAGTTCCAATCCTTATTTAACAGTAAGCCATAGGATTTATAGCAAAATAGGATAATACATCAAAAATATTAGACCATACGGAACGGATTAAGATAATCTATCTATGTATGTAATTATGTATACATATATTTTTGGGTTTTTGTAGATCGTGCTACGGAACCCAGAAACGTGCACACATCACCGTTAAATCCGCAATTCCATATTCGTTAACGGACTGGTCGCTTTTAAATGTCCCGTAGCGCGTTGCAAACCGTTGCGGTAAATAAATTGCGGGCGGTCACTTTCACGGACCTGGCGCCACATAGACAAACGACCTCAAACCCGTACTCACCTTCACACTTGCGCGCGCCCCGTATGCACGGTTCGCGTAATTTTATTATACCTACATCTTGGTTCGAGAGTCGAGCGAAATGGTGAGACGTCCATCAGAGCACACTTCTGTTTAAAAGTAGCTATATGTATAAATAGCTTCTTTCACAGATGTTTCTTTACTATCTTAATCTGGTTTGGCACATTCACAAAAATAAATTAATTATTTTTGTTATTTTCGCACACTGTCAGTCAGTTTTGTATCGATAGCCCAGGTAACTAAATGTTTACCTTTTATGCATTACATACCTAATTTTATATTTTAGCATCAACCAACTGATCTGATTGGTTGGATAGACTATAATATACAGGGTGTATCAAATAAAAAAGTAAATTTTGCTTGGGTGTTAACTACACGACATATAAAGCACAAACCCGAAAATTTCATTATAAAAAAATAAAAAAAAGTAAAATTTAGAGCCAAAAATTCTTTAGTCCGGGCTTGATGCAAGGAAACGTCATGTTAAGCACCCGGTAAACGTGGTATTATGTATAAATACATGGCACTCATTTAGTATTATTCTTAATGGTATGCCGTAAGCTCATTTAACGTCATCAAAACTGAGGCATTTTAAATTTCTTCTTTTTGTTAAGAGTATTCTACGTAAGTCTACAAAGTATTATTTTTAATATCCTGATAAGACGTTCGAGTTTCACCGGATATGCGACTTCAGTAGTTACAAAAGACGTAAATATTTTTCTTTTGCTTTGTCGAATCGAGAGTTAGTTGTTATAATAAACGGTACCACATGAATCTAAGTTATTTCTTTTGGATTTATTTAATCATATAACGCAAAATGAATTGAATCGAATTACACAGAAATAAATGTAGATACAGAAAATTTGCAAACACGCCCTTTTACTATGATGTCGTGCGAAAATGAATCTATGCATTCCCGCGCTTTTGCCGCTGCATCAAGCTTCGATTTTTCTTTATATTGAATCATGATGGTCCTGAAAAGATGTTTTTTTCGAGACGGGAAGAATTTAAAATAAAATATTCGAAGTGGCTTTGCACTCCAAAGCGGCGATCCACACAAACTAACAGCGGTAATGGCTGAATGATAGTGGTATGTGGGGGTATACTCGGGACAGCATTTAGGTTGGGCACAGGTGCGGCCTCTAGCCGCCGGCATTTATAACAATATTGTTTTTCTCGTTAATGCTTACAGATAGACCCCCTGCGCATTAAAACTTTTTGATTGTATATGACTGCAGCTGTTACATATTATTATATTTACCTCTATATCTGATACACCCTGTATTGCTGTGGTTGATCTCAGTTACGTAACCATTCTGATATTTGCTGATGATATTATATTTGTCCGGAAATCGATACATTCATTTGAAAAGTATTTCCTCAAATACTTTGGAGATGTGTGTCAAGATATAGATAACGGTCTGTAGTTTTATATTCGAGTCTGATCTCCTTTTTTGTGGAGAAGGTGTATTGGTTTTATAGCCTCAGGAAATACTCCAATTTCCATAAATCTATTAAATATTTTTGCCAACTTAACTGACAAGTCTGAGGCACAATCGTTTATTAATTTTATTGGAATGTCGTCATTCTTGTGTGTCATTTAATTCAAGAATAGTGGTGTATATTATTGTGATTTCTATAATAGAGTTGCATGGCTAATGTTTTAAAAAAAATACATAAAAACTTTCTAATCAAATCTGCCTTTTCTTTACAGATACCTTCCTCTATATCTTTAATGATGTGGACACGATACAATCCCAATCCACTAGATCCCTGTAAACTACTGTACATGCCCGAAATATGTAGAGCAGTGTTGCCAATTGACAGAAGACATATTTCACTAGATTGGGATTATAATTCCACCAGAAAATCACTAGAATTGGGAAATTAAGTATTTTAAGAAAAGCAAAAAAAATATTTTATATATTTATGTAGTTAATAGTTTTTTACAATAAATCTCGTTTTATGTCATTTTTTATTATATTTTTTATGAATTTAATACAACATCTCCCAAATAGCCAAATTTAAATTTCCCGCCACTATTTTTAGTAACTTTAACGCAAAGGCATTAAAATAAATCTATCACAATGAAAGTACATAATAGGTAATTTCATGTTTCAACGTTGAAGTTACTTAGAATAATTGCAGACAATTTAAATTTGGCTATGTGGGTTATTAAGTAGTCCTCAAATATTAATAATTTACAACAATATACAGATAACCGTGTTTTATAAAATAATAATATATATCCTTATTTATTTTATTTTGAACTTTTATTTATTTATCTACATATGCAATCAAAGTATAGGCAAACCAAGTAGCGTCACACACGTTTTTATAAGTAAGGTTTTAGGGAAAAATTTCTCCGGTGACTCGCCCTAATCATTTTGTTTTGTACATTCTGCGTGAAATAATCATTTCCATATAAAAAGGCTTATCTAGAAATCATATATATCATAGAATGGAAATGGTAGACTTACATAACATATATTATACGGTACAAAATAAAATGGCGACTGAAATTTATCTTGGCGAGAGTGATGCTACTTGGTTTTCCTATACCATGATGTAATTTAGTCTTCGTATTCAATGAATTCACTAGATTTATTACTAAAATTAAAGAAAATTCACTAAACTTTTCACTAGCCATTAGAATCTGATTTGTGTACACCAGGCGTGCTTTCAATACGCCAGATTTAATGGAAAATTCACCAAGTTGGCAACACTGATCTAGAGTTCACCACTCCAGATCATGCGCTTTAGCGATCTCCCCTCTTACTAACCAATGAGTAGTTACATCTTTATTATTTTTCCAGTCGTGGATCCGTTGCCTAGGTATTTGTACGATTAGTATCTCCTAAATCACTAGCTTGTACATTATTATGCCTTTCTTTATTAAATATTGAATTTATAGTTTAACTCTTAATAATTCAATGTATTAAATGATCTTTTACTAATAAAACATGTAATTATTAATAACATGTATAATTTATTAACAAGTTTATATCAAAAACATATAAAGAATACGAGAACTCTTACCCAAGGTGAGTATACTTATTTGGAATGTTCAAAAGAAATATTATCAATTATCCAGTATTCATTTGGATTCTTAAATTCTCAAAATAACTTTTAAATATCCCGCTATCATAAGAGAAAGAAAACCACCAACCAGGTCTACCAACTTATACACATTAACATTTCAGTATGAACTGTCATTTTGCAGACATGAAAAATAACCTCAAAATATTCGAAATGTTAAATACATAGAAGTTTAAACCAATGCTTTGACCAGATACGTCGTATATCGGCTTGCACACGCCCCAGAGTACATAATTTAATTGTTGTTAGTTAAGGTGCAGAACTATTTTTCTTCAAATAAAAGATGTTTGAACTAGCAACGGACTAAGCAGATATATAACGATAATAACTCACTAATGTAGTTGTAATTGTTAGTCGTTAATTGGAGAATTGATTTTTGCACAACACTGCAGTGGAGTATGTTACGAAAAGTAGGTTAGTACATTGCATATGCTACATAATATGTATTATAATACTGTAAAGTAAATTTACTGTAATAACTTGAGTAACTTTAAGAAATGTTTAGCTCACAAACACAACTGAACCGTATTCAATCTGTCAGTCAGATATACGTTTAAGGAATGTAACATCACTTGCTGTATAGCGATGTTAATTTAATTTATATATGATTGTACAAACATGACAAGTGTTGTTATGTCAGCTGCTTATGCGGGTAAGTTTATTGTTTACAATGTTGTATAAGTACACACACATGGTGTCAAGAAATAAACAGAGACTTCGTTATTATTAGCTGTCGTTCAATCCCCCTGCATTCTTTGTGATTCATCCTACACGTTGCTTGCCTTCACAGAAGCATAAATAAGTAAATATGCATCAATCACAAACTTTAACCTAATAATTAATTATATGCTGAAAATATGGAGCATTTACAATGCATAATGTACTGTCTGAAATAAGCTTTTTGTTGCACATATACAATAAATAGTGTACTGGATAATTAGAGCCACTTTAAGAATTATAGTTTTTAATCTTCTACTTACGTTTAATTGCTATAATAACAATTGGTGTTGTATTTTCACAGATAATTATCCTACCTAAAATGCGGTATGTGGATGTAGGTGGCACAAGTAATGTCAATTAATTGAATAAATGGGATTAACGATTATTCTTGAGATGGGAACCGAAAGAAGCAAATATGTTGATTGTTAAATTGGTGCTTCAATATTTGGTTTAAATTTCAAAAATGCGGTTTAAGGACTAATTCGTATATGTAAATTTAATATGTAACAATCATAATTTTGATTAATTGATTGGTTGACCCGAAAAACTCAATGAAAATGATTTTAGTAATTCCAAAAATCCGTTGCTATTGATTATTCTAATAATTGACTTAAAATAATTTCATTGCTACTTGTTTAAAATTGAATTAATAAAACCACGATTGTTGTGAAATGACAAAAACGTTTTTCTCTGATTTGAGCGAATATTGCAAAATTAATTTAGCACATTTAGTAATTCGCCTTTTACAATTTGTAATACTTATTACACTGCATTAAGTATGTAATTGCGTCTAATATAATTAGTCCACATCCTATAACCGGTAGAAACATATGTTGTACAACATTTACCAATATCTAAATAAGGTATTTAATTAGCAAATGAAATTAGTAACAGGTAAGGTATAATTAATGTTCATATACGGACAACTAAGTTTGAAGAAAGAGTCTCCGCCTTATAATAGTTTAATTCTGAGCGACGGTTGCTTTGACAAAAATA